>CM048820.1:38405981-38709083 GCA_026586065.1 Dioscorea zingiberensis | reverse complement strand
AAGCCCAAGCATCCCACATGGTCCTTATATATGTTGATCTTTATCGCCAGCCGTAAGAAAAGTCCTGAGCCTAGGTTTCTCTTCGCCTTTATCTTCCCTCCTTCTAAATGGAAAATCTCAAGCGGCTGCTGCTCAAGTTCCCATTTCGAGCTGTACCAATAATGAAGCTGTTTAATATGAAGCCTCATCGCAGGATATCGCGTTTTGGCCCGGGCTCGGAATCTCAACATCTGCATGACGATAGTCCGGACTCATGCTGCCTGGGGTCACGAGCCACGGTCTACATTGGGCAATTTTGAAGTTTAAAGGAGGAGAACATGATTGGCATCTCGACAAAGCCGTGAAAAAAGATAGTTCCATGTTTCGGGCTCACTTCCGTGATCGAAAAAATCCGCTCGAAAATGCCGCACGTGACAATGAAGAAGCCTCTGGATGCCTTTATCTAAAAAGCCATCAGCACTCCAATGTAGATGCAGTAATCCTCTTCCTCTTCAACGCATAAAGATCTTCCCACAAAAACTATTGAAGGGTTAGAAGCGTAGCGGCCAGTACAAAGCTCGCACAAGAGTCAAGTCGGGATTGATCCCATTAGAAACTACCTGGCAAGCGCGGACTCTACACCATCCAATGGCATTTGAGGTTAGAAGCCGACGGATTTCACAAATCCGCCGAAGACACGTATCATTGGCTTATAATCTATACTAAGATAGGTCCATATACCGCGAACCCTTCTTCTTACAAAGGTGCTTATTAAGCGCCCAACTGAAGCTTTCAAGCTATTATCCTTCAAGAAATCCATGAAGGTGCGATTGGAGAGTATAGCATATAGGAGCAACAAAGCCTTGAGTTGCAAAGTCCCGCTGAAAGTCCCATGGCTACATCGCACAACATTAACTCAAGACGCGGCATAAGGCTCTTACCCCAGCCTGAAAAGTGTGATGCTCTGGCCAACGCGCATTCCAAGATTCAAAGACGACCACCAAAGATCATAGCTCACGCCAACATTACTCACTCTCACTGCTTTAAGCTATATCCGGGGAGTTGATCTTCTAGGGCCATTTCCTACTTTACCTCCGGCTGTAAACATGAAGTTTTCATGATGGAGTGGCCTATCGCATTACTTCCACCAAATGGGTAGAAGTTGAGCCCTTGGCCAAGATCATGTGAAAGCCTGTCGCTGGATTCTTGTTGCTTAACGGTTATCTGCTATTGCCGATCTGGAATTCTCGGTCAGCTTTCTTATTTACTCCGTATAATCGGCGGTATTGCTAATTTCGACAAATGTGGCTCTCTCTAAAGGCTCTTTGTCTCCGAAAGCTCGGAATTGAACATCTGTGTTAAGCACTTCCGTGAAGACATCCTCAGCTAGCCAAGCTGGCCAAGTGAGAAGGAATTTCTACAAATCGCGACCTTGCCCGTAAGCTTTCCTCAAAACCCGTGGGTTCCAAAAAAACGGGAACAGAAATTCAAGCGGGTTGAAGATATTCCGCAGCGACTTTCTTGGGCTTATAGGACAAATCCACAAGAATCCCCAAAGGAGTAAAACTCCCGCTCTTCCCTACTTACTTATGGGGCGTAAGCTACCATCCCCTGCAGCAATAGGAATGCCTACCTTACTTACACAAACAAACTTTCTCTAATCGTGAAGTAAACATTGAGATAGAATCTCCTCCGTGAACTGAACTCGATTGACTTTTGAAAGAGCTTAAGAGAAGAGCCTGCTAAACAAAGGCGCCCATCTATCGCTGCAAAGAGTAAAAAGGTTCTATGTGACAACAAGCGGGTGAAAAGGCAAGAGCTCCTTCCAAATCGTGATCCTGGTCTAAGTGAGAGAAATGGAGTTCCAGGGAAACAAAAGTTTTAATCCGAACGGGAAGCTAACTCCTAATTGGGAAGGGCGCCTCTTGTAGGGTCATACGCTGCAGAATTTGCCTCATGGAACCTATTATCTCAAAGTGAATATGGAAGCGGAAAGTAAAGGGCTCAAGCCGTTACCCATTTCCCATTCTCAACACCATCTGACGCCATTACGCTCACTTAGTTAAACTCCCGTGTGGCCCCATGCCTCTCTAAATAAAGTTTCTAAAAGTAAAATAAAGCTTAAGTCATTCGGCGAAATAAATAAAATGAGGTGAAAATCTCATTCCTGGACAAAAATGAGGCTGCAAAATCCCATTCTACAAAAACGAGGTGAAAAATCCCATCTCCTAAAAAGAGATGTTTAGAGCTCGGAATTATCCTACAAGGATAAACGTATAATTTCTCATCCGTATATAAGGCAAAAACTCCCGACGTCAAATAATGCAGCAGTAAATAATCTCATCTACACAAAAGGCAAGGGATCTTACTCAACAACACTCAAAGTCCCAATGATTGGACTAAGAAGAGAAGAAAATCGCCATGAAGTTTCAATTCTATTTGAGCCAAATGAAAGGCTATTAAAGAAAGGCTTTTGCAAAAGACTTATTAAAATGGTTAAAACCATCACTCGGAAATAAATCTTCACCAAAGTAAAGGTTTGTTTTTCATTCACGTAGAATAGAAAATTATATTCTAAGATGACTAAGCAAGGTTTACAAAACATTGTCATAAAAACTCCTAAGAACTACCACGGCCTTCCTCGGGCGGTCGGGCCTGTTTCCTCGAGGAGGAGTATCGGAGCCTGTGGGGGGTATACATGGATGCATGAGCCTTCTGAGAGTCTTTATAATCTATAGCTCTTTTTAGTCTGCAGAAATTTCTTTCAAGACTCCAAAGCTAGCCCCATAGACACAAACTCTCCGTAGGAGGAACACACATGGTGGCCCACCACCTCAAGCCAGACTACGTATCAAATGTGCTGGTACGGCCCCTTCTCTTTGCTTTCGCCCTAAGGCCGAAATGGTAGGCCGACTCTCCTTCTCTAGCTTATCCGCTTAGTTCTGTATTTAAATCTTTGAGTTCTTAAGTAAGTGTAATGATTTAGGGAATTTTTAATCGGGAAGCTAAGTCTTCCTTAAGTGCATGCCACGCTTCCCTTTTATTTCCTCCCAACTCAGACTTTGCAAGTAAAGCTTCTCAAACTGAACCTTTCATTTTGTACGAATTCCATCGAAGGCTTCAGGCCAAAGGCTCTCATATCTTGGAGCGCGATTCTTAAGTTCCTTCTTCAAACTCGCTAGAGTCATCCCGTAGACTTTTTCTGTGTTCTCCTTAGCAAAGTATGAAGAGAGACCTCGAATTAGCCAGCCTTTGGACCAAGCTAAGTCATTTTTCTCTTTTCCATAGAAGGCATTAATCAAGTTGGGAAGCCGGGCCGGAACTTTTATCCCTCTTCTAGTAGCATGGATAACAACGAAGTCGCTTCCTTTTCCTTTCCTCTCCAAGGCCGCCTTTACCTTAGAGCTTAATCGGGCGATATCTCGCCTCTCACTTAAGCTCTTCCCACTTTGCCAAATCTTCTTGACAAAGATTATCGACTCTATCCGCCTACTGAAGCAGCCCATGGAGTAACAAACGAAGTTAAAGACAATAATGCCCGCTAGGGAAGTCAAGAAATATAAGAATAGCATTTACCAAAGATAGCCGAGCCGAAAAGTTGGTAAGTGGGTCTTTCCTCCCAAATTCTCGAGTTTACCGAGAGTCGCTCGCCCTCATGGCCATCAAAACATCCTTTACGGACTGGCATCTCAAAAGGAATATCCTCGAAGGTAATTCCTTTCGCTGGAATTGCCGGCCTCCCTTTAAGGCTAAGTCCGCCACCCTCGCTTTATCAAGAGGGCCACCTTCCCGCCTCCTATAAAATAAGCCTCAAGTTAGAAGTTCTTAGTAAAACCATAGATACCCTTAAGAAATAGATTCTTATCTCCATAAGAAGGATATCCTCTGGCCGACTAGAAGAAGGGCCCTCTGAAATCGGTGATAAAGCCGGGCGGACTTCCTCCTGAGGGGACCTCTTCCGCGATTCGCCACACTTGTAATTCCGGACCCGATGCGCCCTCGAATTCTTTCTCTTGGTCCTCCTCTCCCGAGACCTCTGCAGCTGGTCACATTCTTGGAAGAGTCGAAATTCCCTTTCCTCTCTCTCTTCCTCTTCTCCTCCTTGGAAGTGCCAAGAACTTTGCTAGATGTTACTTCCTTCTTCTTCCGCCCATCGGTAGGGGCGATGAACCTCACTCTAAAGAGGCCAAAAGGCCCTTAACGTAGCTCAAATCTTCATCCTCCATCGGATTTCCTCGTAAGAATAAATTCTCAAGCAAGTTAGACATTACTTATTCAAGATTAAACTGAAGTTAGATGTACCTAATAAGTCCTACCGACAGCCTACTATTAAATCCAAGATTTAACGCAGGTTTTCCTTGGTCAAGAAGTTGTCCATATAAACTTTAGATAACCCCCTGCCATTGACTTAAGAAGAACCTCCTCTTCTTAAGTGCCATCTCCTCACAAGCAACGTCTGCTCGGGAACCTCCCACTTGGTTCGACTTCCCACTCTGATTTACATTTGACAAAGAAAACTCACTCTTCCATCGCTTAATGGAAGAGGGACTTTCCTAGAAACTTTCTCCCTGAACGAGCCGAGAAATAATACCACCTCGGCATTAGACTCTAAACATAGATCAACAACATACTAAACCAACGGACTCCCTCTGATTTACGGATCTGTAGTTCTTAAAAACAATAACAAAGTCGCTCAACAACCTCCAAGAATTCAAGTTAGTGTGGAAGGACACAAGTGGTATTCTTCCAAAATCGCCTTTAGCAAAATCAAAAAGGAATTCTAAGGCCACCCCGATAGCAAGATCTTGATAGATGGCTATCTCCCCTTCCCTCGAGAGCTCAGCCTCTCCCCTGCAACAAGGAACCCTAACCTCAAACAAAAGAAAGGTCTATTCCATACCTCTCTACCAAACTATCGACATCCTTTCCGCCTCTGTGAGGCTTATGAAGGTACCTGCAATTCTCTACCCATAGCCCTAGAAGCGGGATGAATCTACTCTAACCTTGACCTGAAACGCCCTTAGACTCGTCTGGAGTCAGCAATGCAGACCATGAGTTCAAAGCTGAGAAGGGATCAAAGGGGGAGGGGGGAAGCAACAAAATTCATGAGATTCATGAGAAGAACCAGAAGAAGAAGAAGCACTAGCCATACCTTAGAAGGAAAAAAAGGATGAAAAAACGCAAGAACTTTAGAACAGGGTTCACCGGAGAAGAAGAGGTTATGGGAAGAGGACGCGACTTAGCTATTGAAATAAAACCCTTTTTCACCTGTACAACTTCGCTTCTATACAAATGAGATGAATACCTGGCCGTTAGATCCCAAAGCTGCATCCCGACGAGCCATTAAAACCAAAGGACCCTAAATCGACTGCTCAAATAAATCCATCGTGGCTTCTTTAAGAAATTCAAAATTCTATCCACTTCAAAGACACCAAACGCCTGACACACATAGATAGTCCGCTACCATCATGTTGTTGACAAAGCGCGACGCCACGCAGTCGCCGCCATCTTCTCCCTTTAAATGCACAGCTGAGAGACATGTATCTCTCTCGGGGAGTAATGGGCACTGCACTCATAGAACCAACACCATAAAAAGACAAAGTCTATACCTACATGTACATGCCAATTCAGTGCAGATACTTGTTCGGAACCAAGCCGAAGCGCGGTTAACTCCGCCTCATTTTCAACAAGTACACTTTGGGGGGACTAAAGGCACGGATATATTTGGTAAGACGCTGTCATTGACCTAAATGGCCACCCATCATACACGTTGACTATATCCCTTTGGCCATGGCCAAGCAATATCACCAAATATCCTAGTATAATTCCGCTCGCAAAAGCAAATAAAATGAGGGTTCAAACCCACAAACAAGTCCGTCGGAATTATATCAACCTTCTTATCCACAAGCGTGAAGGATCCTCATATAAGGTGCTTATAGCCACCCTGTGTTAGAAAAATATCTAACGCCTTCTACAAAGTAGATCTTATCCACTCTGCTTCTACAAGAGGTGCGATATTTTCTACTTATCTACGTAGAAAGCACCTACGCAGAGGGCATATATTTTCTTACCGCCTTAGAAGATATTTACTCAAATCGCCTACTTACTTACCGCCATACTCCACCGCTTTTCCTAAACCGCCTTTAAGTCAGCTTATAAAAGAAGGCAATGATAGAAAGAGAAGGCTGACAAGAAAAATCATTACACAAAGAACTAACTTACGCTTAAGACTTCCTTCTCTCAAAGTTTTCATCGACTTAAGCATCGGAAAGTTAAATCCCCGCATGAAAAGGCCCAATTCATCCTCCCTCCTCCTCCTTACGCATTCACCCCAAAGCATAGAGCTGATAATTCCGGACCAATCTAAAGCGCCTCAAGGCTCCTTGTTTAGAAGTCAGTGTTCACACCAACTATAATTTCAACTGCTTGGCTGCAAAAGTCGAGACTGCGTATCAAATGTAGAGCCTACAAGCCAAAGTTTTTAGGATGGACTAATTCGCTTTTGGCATCAACATATGGATTGATCGATAAAAATTTATCCTTTATAGTTTCTTTAAAATGACAATTTAAGTTTTTTACAAAATTTTGGAATATACTATAATTATATATATATACAATTGTTAGTTTTAAACTATTTTGTATGAGTTTTGTTTACAATTGACATTAATAAAGCTGTTAATATACTTTTTTTACTAATATTTTTTATATATATTTTTTATTTTTCATATATAATTAATTTTATGATTTTACTTTATAAATTTGTGCGGGTCTAGTCAGGTCGTACCTTGTGCTTGACCGAGCAATGACATTATACATGTCGGGCTAGCCCCACATGATTGAAGTTCCCTGCGTAAGCTGGGTTCATACTGTTTCATGTAGGGCTCGTGTTATGTTCATATGAGGCTCGGTTTTTTTTATTTTAATAAGTGGATAAATTTATAATTTATTAATAATAATATAATAGTTCATTATATGTAATCTCAATCAAGATTGACAAAAAGATATATAAATTCAGATAGTGCCACAATCATGATTGAGTTATTGATGCTTTATGTGCACTCTTGGTCTGCCGACTCGTCTTCGAAGGCTTTATTGTCACCTACAGTTCGAGTTAGAGTGGTATCGGGGAACTGTAATGTGGCAAAAAGATACATATGAGGCCATGTTGTATCCATGTAATGTGATATAATTGAATTTATCTTTACGGCCCCATATTTAGCAATTCCTGAACTGCTTCTTCTATATATACTTGTATTTTGTTGGGATTTTTAAAAAGTAAATTTGTCATAATTGATTAAACAAGTGAAAAATATGAACACGATTCAGATGTCAAGATTAGTAAATGGATCACATTATTTGAATAAACACACTGTTAAAGATGATTAAATATGAATTGACATAAATTATGCAAATATAAAGTTTAATTATATACTAAAAAAAAATAATAGATTATGTTTTAAAAAATAAACCCTTATTTAACATCATTGTAAACATTTTACTGATAAATTATTTTAAATTATTCAACATTATTAAAAAATAAAATATTATTTAAATGGGTTGAAACTATTAGATTAGATGACCAAATCCAAACCCACTTAATTCCAAATTCCACACACTATGTTTTAAAGGTTGTATCACAAATTGCTATACAATCCCAATCTAACATAAATAATTACATATTAAAATCATAATAAACTAGTTAATAAAAATATAAAATTTATTAGTAAATTTATCAAAAATGCCCCTCAACAAGGTGGAAAACCTTATTCCTTTTTCCCTTTGTACCTCATCATTTTATTTGGGGATTTTATAATAATTTATACTTACCATTTTTTTGTTTGTTAATGTTATTATTACAAACACTAATTAAATTATTCAAAAAATTCCCCTTAAAAATTAATTAAAAAAAAATAAATTCGTTTGCCACTTTATTCACCTTAGGTGACATGAGAATGAATGTAAAACCATAGTTCTCAAAATTTAAAATTTTAAAAATTAACAGGGTTAATTTTAGTATCATCTCTTTGAAATATGTGATTTAGACTATTTAGTTCCCGTATGTTTAGAGTCTTTAGACTAATCTTTTCAGTTTAATTTATTTTATCCAGATTCTCCTTTCCTCCCAAATAAAAGAAAGGGTCCTCTTTCTTGGAACTTTCGTATTCCTTTTTTGTCTCCCTTGTTTCGGAAATTGAAGTTGTTTCTAACGGAGAAAAACAAAAAAAGAAAAAAATAGACAATTTTTGTTTTCCAATAATTTGAAAAAGGAAAGTTCTATATTAATATACTTGTCATACTTCTTTTTGGTTATTTTTCAACCAAGAGAGAAACAGAATATGCAAGGAGCCTTCCTCCCACTTCCTTTGGACCCCATCATGTTAAAGAATCAAGCAACGAGCACTTACTACTACTATTTCCCTCAAGTCATCAATATACCGTCAACGAGACACAGAGGAGCATTGAGCATTGAGGATGGCAATGGTGGTTCTCTCCTCTCTCTCATGAAGGGGGTGGTCTGTGAGAAGCTAGCATCCCAAGGCTCTGAAAGAGCTGAACTTGCTGACCAGGAGTTGACAAGGAGCTGAGAAAGCTGGAGAGCACCATGAAGACAATCCAAGACGTGCTCGAAGAAGCTGAGGCAAGGCAGGTGAAGGAGAAGGTTCTCAAGGGGTGGCTCAAGCAAAGCTCAAAGATCCTGGCCTTTGAGGGCCGATGATGTCTTGATGAGTTCCTGGCTTCCAAGGCTGCCAAATCCAAGGTAAGCAACTTGCTCTCCCTTGTATCTCGGTTCAAGATTGCCTCACAAGATTAAGGAGATCAGAGAGAGGTTGGATGAGGTTTCTGAAGAGAGATTCAAGTTCCATTTGAGAGAAGGAGCAGCAGTGAAAACATGGAAGGAGGAGGAGGAGATTGGGGATAGGGAGACAGGTTCTTTTGTCATTGAATCAGAGGTGTATGGGAGGGATGAAGATAAGGAGAAGATTGTGGAGTTTTTAGTTAGCATTCAAAGTGATGTTAATGTTAATGTTGATCCTGATGTTGTTTCCATTGTTGGGTTTGGAGGACTGGGGAAAACTACTCTTGCTCAGTTGGTTTACAATGATGATAGAACTTGCAAGCATTTTGAGCAGAGGATTTGGGTCTGTGTTTCCAATGAGTTTGATAATAGAAAGCTCATAAGATCAATCATAGAAACCATCACTGGAAGGGAGTGTCAGCTCAAGCACATGAATTCACTGCAGTTATGCCTGAGAGAACATCTTTCAGGCAAGAGATTTCTACTTGTTCTTGATGATGTTTGGAATGAGAACCATGAGACGTGGGATAAATTGAGGATTTTGCTCACTGGTTTTGGGAAGGGAAGTAGGGTGATAGTCACTACTAGAAGTGAAAGAGTGGCTTCTATTATGAGCACTGTTTCTCCTTATTTCTTGGATTGCTTGTCTGATGAGCATTGCTTGGCTTTGTTTGAGAAGAGGGCTTTTGGTTTGAGTGGATGTGAGAAGAGCTCCAGTTTGGTGGCCATTGGAATGGAGATTGTGAGCAAGTGTGGAGGTGTTCCATTGGCTGCAAAGGCATTAGGGAGCTTGATGAGTTTCAGAAAGGAGGAGAGTGAGTGGTTGGCAGTGAGAGACAATGAGATTTGGGAATTCTCTCCAAAATGAGATTATGCCTGCATTGATGCTGAGCTATAAACCATTTGCCTGCAAAGTTGAAGCCTTGTTTCTCATATTGTTCAATGTTTCAAGAACCATGAAGTTAGGGAAGGAAAAATTGGTTCATTTATGGATGGGGAAGGGTTCATTGATCCGAAAAAAGTTGGGTTTCATTACGCTGATGAATTGTTATCAAGATCACTGTTTCAGAATGGTGGGAAGGATTTAGATGGTGTAGTGAGGCAGGTGAAGATGCACGATCTTGTTCATGATCTTGCCCGGTTTGTAGCTGGAGAAGAGTGCTCGGTTGTAGATGCTGGTACTGGGGAAGGCCTTTTATGGAGTTCTCGCTATGCATCATTTGCTTGTGATGGCTCAATACCAGATGGGTGATGCTTCAACCCTCTAAGAGAAGCCAAAAAGGTTGCTTATGACATTATATTTAGTTGCCCTGAAATTCATGAAAGATGAACAAGATAAGTTGCCAGAGCTTCTCCCTAGCATGTTCTCTAGTCTACAACTGTTGAGAGCTTTGCATCTAAGACACTTACCAATGAGAGAACTACCAGTTTCTGTTAGAAAGATGAAGCATTTGAGATACCTTTGACCTCTCTCAGACACCCAACCTCGTCACTTTACCATCATATATCAGCTTACTCCCAAACCTGCAGACATTGATCCTGTCATGCTGTAAGAAGCTAAGAGTTCTACCAGAATCTATTGGTGAGCTCTACAACCTAACAACCTTTGATGTTCATTTCTGTTCAAGCCTTTACATCTTTGCCAAATTCAATCGTTGTCTCAAGAAACTGCAAAAGCTTGACCTGTCTATTATTGATTCCCCTTCAGGAATTGCCTGAATCACTTGAGCTGCCTCCTCAAACTCCTGCAAGTTTTGAACCTTAGATACTCGTAGAAAGTTCACATGAGCTTCCACTGAACATGAAGAACTTGACAAACCTCAGATATCTGGACATTACTAGTTGCCATGGACTGAATTGCATGCCTGAAGGGATTGGACAGCTAACAAATCTTGAGATATTGCCCTTGTTTGTACCTGGTGGCAGGAGCAAATGCTCCATTCGAGAGCTTGGTGCTCTGGACCTCCATGGCACATTGAGCATAAGAAAGCTAGAGAATGTGAAAGATGCCGACGAGGCAAAGAAGGCCAACATGATAAAGAAACAGAGCCTTAAGACGCTGTGCTTATCATGGAATGTGAACGCTTATAGAAATCCAAGACAAGCTTGTGATGAAGATAACGTGGATGTGCTTGAAAGCCTGCAGCCAAACACAAGCTTAGAGGTGTTGAATATAGAAGGATATATGGCAAGAGGATTCCCAAATTGGATGATGAATTTATGTTTTCCTAACCTTGTGGAGATCAAACTTACATCCTGTTTGAGATGTGAAAGTCTTCCGGCATTCGGACAGCTACCTCATCTCAAGGTTCTCAAGCTCAGTTCCCTCAATGCTATCAGATATTTAGACTCCACCATCTATGATAGTATCAATGTTGCATTCCCTACACTTGTGGAGCTGGAGCTGGCAACAATGCTTCAACTAGAGAAATGGTTAGAAAGAAGCCAGAACAGTGGAGAACTATTCCCTTCTCTTGCCAAGTTGAGCCTGAAAGCTTGTCCTGCATTGCGAACAATGCCTTCAGCTTTTCCAACAGTCGCACACCTGAGCATGGATGTGAATGATGAGCTTTTGATTTCTGCATTGCACAAGGGTGCTCTTCCCAAATCTCAAGCATCTAGATGTCAGTGGATGCATTGGTAATGATGAAGAAGAGTATATGAAGAACTTGCCTGAAGTTTTAACTGAACGTATGAGATCTATTGAGAGCTGGTTAGTGAGTGCTAAAGTTACAGCAAAATGACCTAAAGTTCTTCTTCAGTTATGTCAGTGAATTTGCTCTGGATCATGGTCTTTTTCCTGTTGGAATGCATCAAGTGTTACATGTTTTTAGATTATAATATAAAACAAGTGCAGCCCGCTACAAAAGCAAAAGCTCCCTGCATCCCAGAAGGGGGGGTCAGTATATGGCTAACTTTACTCTTGCGCCAAGGCTTAATGCTTGAAAAACTTAGATGCATGATTTTAGTGTTTGATTGAGCATTTAAGTTTTCATTTGATCTCTGTCTGTGTATAGCTTTGAGTTTGTTCTGCAAATTATCACTCCCAGGTAACTATGATTTCTCCCCCTCCTCTCCGGATGCAATCAATAGGCGTTTCGCATTAACTGTCTAAATTAGGTATGGTAATATGACAAACATTGCTTAAATCAAATGCATGTGTTTCAAACCCAACACCACAAGAAAAACCTGTGACAAAGGCAACTTAGCCGAAAGGCCAACGGCTCCCGTGACTCAAGCCCCGCGTGGGGCTCTGATCATGTGGGGGCAAGAGGCTTCAGGCGCTCGCGTGCATCATGCCCGCGGGATGCTCTCAGATCGCGGGTTTAGAGACTTCGTCCGCCAGATTCGATCCCGCCACCCCCGGCCCCTTTGATTTCCTTAACTAGCGAAAGTGGCTAGCCACCGCTCTTTACGCCCAAAAAATAAGAAAAACTCAGAAACTACTGATTTCACTACAGCAATTTTTCAATCCAACATCAGTGGAAGTTTAATGTTATCAAAATTGATTAGGTCTTTTTTGTGTTTTTGACGTTTATCAGGAGTTTTAGTTGATAAATTCCAACTGCATTGGCTTCTGGAAGCTTCTTTTGTAGCATCTTGAGTGCTATAATTTGTTTGGTTATTGGGTGAATATGAGCGGTGGTAATGGTTTTTTTTTTTGTGTAATGGAGTCAAAATGACCACATGTTCGTTGTAGAGCCTTCATGCCCTTGTATGTTTTTCATTCACTTGTTCTCCTAGCTTTTTTGTCAAACTATCTTTAATAGTGTTGTTTTCTCTGGGGATGAGTCTGAATTCCCATGTCCTAAGTCCTTCCATCAATATTCGACAATTAGTTGTAATGTCTCATGTCCTCCAGTTGTAGTCATTTTTGTTCTTTTTGAGGATCCTTGGTATATACTAGTTATCTGTATCTATCATTGTTGTTGTTGACTCCATTTGCCTTAGGTTTTCAACACTCAACTTGCAATACCGTTGCATATAAAAAATCACCCATATTAGATAGGATTAAGTAAGCTATTCCAAATTTATTTTATCTTCCTTTTTCCAAGAACCATCTATAAACAATAAATGTTTGCAGTTAGCTATGTACCTGTTCCGTTCCACTTCATCCCTTATGTTGATGGAAAAAATCAGCTCCCCCTAAGGATTAGAACCAATTTCAATCAACAAGTAGAATTTGTAATTGAGGGGGACTCCTGGCGGCTTCAGTCTTTGAATGATCCACACATGCGAGCGCTGGGGTCACCAAATTTCTTGGCTGGGCGTGTACGCCTTCTTCCATTGCGGGGCCTACACAATCAAGTCCTGGGATCTTTTCCCTGACCCTCCGGACTGGTCAAGTCAATCGGACTTACTGGGCCGAGAAGAGAAGCAGGCTTCATAGAGATTAAGAGAACTTTCATGGTGGCTAGGAAGAGAAGAGCTAGAGAGCAATGAGGTTAGAGCGGGGAGAAGGAGAGAGAAAGAGAGTTTCACCCTTGAGCTTCTGAGAGAGAGTCCCCTTCTACCCTTCTCTTCCTCCCTTTTTATACATTTTTGTTTACCCTCTGTCGCCAGTGGCTTGTCGCTCAAGCTTCCTCCTGCTTAGGTGCTAAGTAAGCGGCAACTAGATGTCAGCCAGGCAACAACTCAGCTGGAGCTTTCTAAAGGCTTTGTCGGAGTTCTAAGCGTTAGCCAACGAATCATGAAAAATGGATACAAATTTTTTACTGCTACTTAGTATCGACGATGGATCTGAAAAAGTATTTAAAAGGGTGAAATTTAGATATTTGCACCCTATCGAAGTAAGGAGTCATGGTATATATGTTTGGAACAAATTCCATTTTGAGAGATTTGAAAAAGTACTATCTCGTGGAAAGATTCTATACATCCGCCGTTTGTCAATGCATTTCTTTAGACATATCTGAGAAAAAGTTACAATTGGTTGGCAAATAGCAAGTGATATGATCCAATAACTAAGAAAAGATTACTGCTCAGTTATTAACTAAAGAAAACTTTTGTTTATTGGAAATTCCAAATACTATGATCCTTTATACTTCAAATAAACTTGAAATTAAATAAAATTAAATAAAAAACGACTAAGTTACCTTATCAGGTAAGGGAATATTTTGTTTTACTACTTTTTTGTAGTTCTAAATTTGAGTTTCAATTACAAGAACGTTGTCCTGAACTTAATCAATTAAATTAATAGAAAAAAATTCTTTTTTATTTTATTTTAATTTTTTTTTTTTCACTAGTATTAACCAGTGTTAATACCATATGTTATATGATGTACATGTATATATTTATCTATTTATATAGAATTTATCTTTGATTTATTATTATATATTTGTATGTTATGAAATGTTTTGTTTTGAGAAAATGAAAAAAAAAAAACTAAAATAAAAAAACTATTATTGGCACAATAAGAATAAGTATAGATAAAAAGAAAGAACAATCTATTTTGAACAATACATGTCTTTCACATAGAACAATAAAAATTAGTAACTTAAAAAAATGGCAATTAAAAAACGACTTTTTCTTTGGAAGAAAAGTAGATATTTAGTTGCAGGAAAAGCTTTTATTTATTAAACTGGTTTCCACTGGGTATTAAGAAAGCTTTTTGTGCAAACAAAAAGTAATAAAGCCCTCGAATAATTTGACTACACACGGTACAAAAATTTAGATCGAAGCTACAGTAGCCAAAGTGGGAATGAATTCACTTTTTAAGATGAATGATTCACATTAACTAATGCATTGAACTCTTGGATATTAATTAAACTAACTATTACGGTATGGAGAATACTAATATTGCTAATTCTTCTGTCTATTGCTATTGGGTTCTAAGTATTATTTGTTCTTTTTATTACAATATATTGAACGAGGCAGAGCAATTCATTATGGAGTAATGAGAGAATGGATTTAGATTGCTATGCATAGAATCCTTTTAGGTACAAACTGTGCTAGGGTTCGGCCATCAACCGCGTGAGAAGCTCAAACTCAATCTTGGGAAACTGTGTCGAACTTATAAAACCTATCAAACTCATCGCTTAAGGGCTAGATCACCCCGGTATCGAATGGGCTCATCATGAGACCAATATAATCTATTAAGGTATGTAGCCAAGTGGTCAATGGCATGTTGTCGGCCTCTTCTAAGAGTGAAATGAAAGTCGTGGTAAGCATTCAACATGTTGCCGGTTCTCAAAAGTTGAGAGATAGTTGGTCGATCTCTATCTCGGCCTGCGGTCCTCGTAGGACCAAGGGAAGATAGAGTATTGGTATAAAATGTTGTGAGATAAACGCAGTTGAAGATATAGTTTCAAATGTCAATCCTCATTTTTTTCCTTAGCGCCTTGCTTAGGATGCTAAGTGTGGTCTTGTTTGTGGCCTCAAATTTTGACCGAGGGGTGCTAAAATGATTAGTAATAAAAAACTCCGATTGCATATATTCCCCCAGCTCAGGTACCGTTATCTAAGCCTATAGACTTAGGAAGACTGAGTCGGCATCCATTATGTGGAAGTTGGGTCACATCGTGGATGTACACAATTGGAGAATGATCTCCTACTCCTTCACCTTGAAAACCTTCTCTCTAGCTCAAGATCACTTTATTCTTTTTCCTGAAATAAGTGGATCCTTTCTTCACTTCTCATGACAACTTACTTAGAACCCATCTTTCTCGCGGATCACCCGACATGTTCTGGTAGTGGCTTCAAGAGTATACCGAGAAAGATGAGACCGCTTTTCTTTCATCGTGCTTCACGGTTAGTTGATACCAATATTCCGCTTTGAAGAGCTCCCACTTGGGTGTTCCTCTCAAGCCATCTGATGTCGCCATATGTCCTTCCGTGATTGGGTTGTTCGATCTTACCACGCAGTACAACTAAATTTTACCCATAACACTTGTCCCCAACTTTTCAAGTCATTGTGCCCTTGGCTCGAGATAACCCGAGAAGTCAAACAACTTTTTTCCTCTTGTCACGCAGCATGATCCGGCCGGGCTTGAGTCTCTACATAGACACCACCATGCGCATTCAAGGAGCTTGGATCTTTCTCGCCTTCAAGATTTTGCACCGACTTTGAGTCCACTCCTCGATCCCTAGAGGACGCTTCCTCTTCACCGCATGCGCAGCGTAATAATTGTGGCACTTCCCAAAGCCGCCTTACCCAAAGCATCACGTGTACCCATCGGGCCTCTTCAGACACCGATGTTCCTTAAATGGCTCTCATGGCGCATATATATCTTCACTACTTTCCTTGTGGGTTCTCGGATTTACTAAGGCCTTCTTTCTCCCAATGAAATCCTAATTACGAGATCTCTCGAGGGAGCTTGTTATCGGATCCTCTTTAGTCATGCGATCCCCGAGCCTCCTCGCTGACAATGGGCTTCCGGAGAAGAAGGAGCGCTTCCTTTTCCTGTCCGTTAGCTTAACAAGGGTACGGGAGACTACCATGGAGGTGTATAAGAATGGGCTACTCTTTCCCATGGAGGTCCACATACGCCATTGAGCTCATACCTCTCGACGAGAGAACCAGCACTGTGAATACGAGATCGGGCTATACTGCCTTTTGAGTTCAAGGAATCAGATGAATTCCAGGTCCTGATCTCTTAGGAAGGGTGCAGGGGTGTCGAGGAAGGTTACAAGATCTCCTAAGAGATTTCTTGGTGTAAGCTTCTTAAGTATCGGGTCTTGTCAAGTAATAAAGTAGACTCAAAAGAGTCGGATGTCGAACCCACAAAGACTGAGAAGTACCAGTACTAACTATCTATCTATTATTTAGTCTAATCACAATTGGGTGGTTTTCTAAAATTATCTAAGCACCAAGACTAAGAAAAACTAGAAATCAGAATGCACAGACGACAGGATTGAATAGTAGGGAAAATTAATCATAAAAAGGAGGTATTTAGGCAATGAACCCCCCTGAGGTTCTCATAAAGATATTGACATGGACCATAAGGTTAATAGTTGCAGATTTTTTGGACCAAAGGTTCCTAAAATGTATTCGATCCCTCTCTCGAGGCTTACTCAATACCTAGTACCCTCACCGCTAACGCTCTAGGGAACTCTAAATTTTGGAAGAGTTATGGGAATAGGATGTATTAAGGACTCACTCTCCTTAGTACCTGATTTCTTGGTGTACTCATAACCCTTTTTATTGAGGTAGGTCTACACACGAGGAGGGGTTTGCTTCTTCCCCCGGTGAATCGGATTAGAAACCCGAGCTGTCGCAACGTAGAAATATAATGCAATAAATAACACTCAATAGATCTCAAATTAAAGTGACTAAATAACCATTAAGATTCAATTTCAAAATAAATTAATAACCCAAGGGTTAATCATGCCCAAATTCCTAATAAATTAGTTCTCCATGAAAGGAGAACACAAATCCAATACAAAGTAATAGAAGAAGGAAATAAACATAATGAAATATGCTCTTCTCTCCATTGTTGGCATGGTGTATAGATCTCACATGAACCTCCCTCAAAGCCTTACCACGGAGAGTGCTTGATGACGATGCCCAAGATGAGGGATGATAGCCTCCAAGATTGCCGATCGAAATTCGGTTCCTTGAAAGAAAATAAGATGCCTCCAAAACCCTAAAACCTACGTATTTATAGGCCCTCATGCTTCTAGAATATATTTGGTATGATTTCGATCCATGTGGGTCTGATTAGGTCACAAAAACTGGGTTCCGTGTTCAAGTAGACGCAGGCCGCATCGGGTGCTCTGTGGCTTCGATGCGCTGCTTTGGCAAGTACATCGGTTTTTACGCCACGCTGGCGTGGCGCTACTCAGTGTGACCCAAAATAGGTCTTGTGACTTTTGGCTAAGAGGTTCATGGGCAAGAATATAAGCACGCGGCTTGCTTGTGTGCCTCCCCCGAGATTGCTTGCTGTTTCAAAGAACTCCTGCATGGGCTCATAGCTTTTTACTCTCATGAATCTCCGTGTACCGCTGAGTTGCTTCTTCTCGTGGCCGGTGCTCCAAGCTTTGACACTTTTAGCCTTGAAACAACCTCAAATATCCCTTTTTCTTACTTAAACACCCTTGATATTCCCTTTTAATCAACATGATCCCAAATTAACTATAGCCGGGCTATAATTCCTCCAAATAACATGCAAAGTGTAGATGAAACTAATAGAAAATTATGAACACATAAACACTAATCATTTCTCATCGTCACCTCGAACTAGATCTCACTACCCTAGAGTTTGGGGACGCCCTTTCATATATTCCTCCTGGTTTCCTAGGCAAAGATACTAATTGAACAGTTAGTGTTGCTGCACCATCTTTCCTACTTTTCTTTTCCTTTTCTTTTCCTTTTTTGTTATCTTTTCTTTCTCTTTTTGTATTGTAGACTCTTTTCCGAAACATTTTCATGTGGTATCAATGCATACATAGCCTCAGACATCTACGCTACATCGCCCAGGTTATCCGGCACACCTACTGTCCCCTCAAAATTGAGCGCGATCTTGAGTAAATTATCTTTCAAATCTACACGCCCTTATACATGCCTGTGTTAGTGACTGTGTCACTCTCTGTTTTGGCCCCTTTTTGCTCCAAATATCTCCAAAATTTGCTTCTTTTCTCATGAGTACCTAATTATCTGTCCAACCACACAAAACAAACCAACAGAGCACCAAAATGGAAGAAAACATGGGAAAAAAAATATGTAAAGTGCATGTAAACGTGATATGAAAATATGTATATTTATGGACTCATCACGGAGCATGCCCATGCGGCTATCTAATCTCATAATGTATGGCTCTGCGGAGATCACCCGAAGCCTAGCATACTGCCCCTAGTGTGCAATGAAATTCACAAGTATGTGGCCGAGGTGAATGGGGTAGCGCTCCAGAGTGCTGTACATCATGTATAGGTCACCGTGTGTGATCACTCCTATACTATCATCCCGGCCAACCACTGATCGGCTGAGTATGGTATGGAGATACCTATGGACTGGGTCGATGATTAATGAGGCCTTCCGTGAGTCCATGCTTCCTCCATGGGTAATCGATTGCCAGTACAGTTAAAATGTCACGTCCATTGTGAGCTCTACTACCAACTGGACATACTCGCCAGTCATGGTAAAACTATGGTCATATAATCGCATCAAGATAGAGAAATCTGTATAACTCATCTGATACATCTCACCGCCTAACTGAAATCGCATGACATCTGGACGTCGCATGATGAAGTGGGTGTTGTCGACCTCAAAACTGTATAGTACCTCTATCTCAAACTCCTGATAAACTAGTGCCTCAATAGATATCATCCTATCCCATTCTTTGAAGGATATGAGCCCTCGTACTCAATTGGTCGATACCGAGCTCCTACAAAGATCGCTTAGTCAATTGTGCGAGTGGGGCTAAACTTCTTCTCAACCAAATGCTCATAGCGCCTCAAAAGCATCTCCTCAGAGGAACTACTTGAGCTGAAGAAAAGGTACCCTCATCACGCTAGCACTTGGGAGGTCCACCACCGCCATTCTTCATAATGCTACATCTTTTGAAAGAGGGAAAAGAATATGAATCGAGATAAAAAAATAAACCTAAGTGTTTTCTTCTCCAAACTTTCCCATTTTTGGCTATTAGAGGGTGCATGTACCCTGCTGGAGCACTAGTGTGGCTCGCTCGCAGGCCAAGCTAGACTGCAATGCTCAAACTTTACATGGTCAAGTAACTAATTTATTTCCATGTTTTTACTACCGTGACGAGCTGCTTGAATGCCTATGTGGCTCAAGGGGAGTCGTGCACGGGTCATTCAAAAGTCGAACGCCCGTCTACACAAGTTATCTCCCAAACCAAGGAGCGAAAGCTTCGAACTACTCTTATATAAGTGGAATAAGCAACAAATTTTAACTCATTACGTGTGTACTTGTAATCTAACTATGAGAGATATGGGGAAACAAATACCCACAAAATACAGTACCCATAGGACCCACAAGTGTATGGGGTTGATCAAGTAATACAGTACCCAAAGGCTACTTGAACTACTCTTATACAAGTGTATGGGGTCGATCAAGTAATACTGTACCCAATGGTAGGGTTATCGAAATCCACAGGGACTGGAAACTAGTACTGACTATCTTTTTTACCTTGTTCAAAATTATGAAAGTGATTGTGTTGATTGATTAATCTAAAGAAACTAACACGAACAATTGCTAGTTTGTGAGCAAGCAGAGATAGCATGGCACCTCGGATCCCAATCCCCTAAGATTCTTTTATTAATAACTCAATTCTAAATACCGATTTCCATTGATTGACTCTTGGGAGTTCTCTAATTGCGCCATCTAGATGCCACATCCAATTTCTCAGTATGCGGATCGAACTCGTTACCTATGTCTAGTTGTAATCTAGCTAAGAGAGATATGGATCTATGCATAACAGAGATATGCAAGTCAAAACCCTAAGCATACCTGTGCTTTGCTAGAATCTAACAAGGCAATTGACCATGGCTTATACAAGGTATCATCACATAAATCAAGCACATACTTCACAATAATTATCAATATAGCTAAACCCTTCTAAGTGGTGCCTCTAACACATGAACCCTAGGATGATTTATTAATCAATTATGTTATTTAATTAAAACCTATGCTAATAGAAACATAGACAAATATATTGGAGGAAGAAAAAATTGAAAACATGGGAACTCCCTTGCTCGATGTCTTCTCCACCTTCAATCTCCTCTGAAACCCTAACGTCGTTCAGAACACCTGCCGAAGATTGCTCCACCAGAAGTCCCCGAACTCTATGCCTTGAGCGGATTTATATAGAACTTTATCTTATTTCTCGCATGGGCTCAAGCAGATCTCACGCACTCCGCGCCCACTCCCGCGGGCTTAATCTCTCTCGCTTTGAATTTCTTGAAGCGCATGGGTGTGCACGGCCGCTCCAAATTGTAATCGAGGCAAAGGCACACCTCTGTGAAGTGCTCTTTTGACTTGTTTTGGCCCTGTTTCGTCCCATTTCTTATTCCTTTTTCTCTGATGCCTATTTTACTTGCTCAATCATAAAACAAACCAAGATTAGTACAAAAATAAAGGAATTGATGCGAAATAGCGGAGTAGGTGCATTCGAATTTGATGGAAATATATGTATATTTGTGTACTTATTATACCCTCACACTTGAACTTTTACTTTTCCTCAAACAAAGGAAATATATAAAGAAAAATAGATAAGTGCAAAATCTCCGATCTTAAAATAGGTTGGAGTCCCTTTGGTTCCAAGGAAAACACTTTGTTGAGTGCTATAAATAGTTTTTATAGAAAATAGGTTTCACCTTGTACTCAAACCCTACAAGTGTGTGTGCAACCCTTCCTATGGTGTCTCTTACCAACTCAAGCCCAACCTGTCTAATCTAACCTTTATTCACTAACTTCTTTCCCTAATTCTCTCTGGCTGGGGGTAGTAGCTTCATACCTCCAACAAGATAGCCTTTTCCTTTGGTTGGTCATCAAGTGAACATTTATGATACTCAAGATCAGATTACTCAAAGGCGGCTTTCACGCTTCAACGGTGATAGCTCTTTCTATCATCTTTTCTATGCCGGTAGGGCATCCCTAATGGATCCAACTTTCCGGATGTGCCAGCCGCTCTCCAATCTCTCTTTCTCTTTTTTTTTTTATAATAAATAACATAAACTAGTGGTCACAAACTAGGTAGAATCCAAACCTAAGCAGACGAGTGACAGCACTGTCAGGGTTTGTGCTCAAATTTTGTGAGGTATCTGGTAAAGGCAAAATTATAGTATACCTGTGAAAAAATTATCTCCCAACACAATTGTTTGACCTAGACACAAAAGAGGACTCTCATTAGTTTGTTCATAGATCATCCTTAATCAGCATTTATCATAAATGTTATAATTTCCAATGATTAATCCTTGCCCCACACTTAAATCATGCATTGTCCCGAATGCACACAATATATGCACTAAAAAGTGTATGTTATGCTAAAACAAGGTAGGGAGAAAGGGTGAACTTAGCTTTCCGTGCATCGTGATGTGTTGATCCCTTCCGTTGTGTTTTTCGTCAAGTGTGAGTTTTAACTTTTCCTGAGATCATTGAAGGAACAAAAAATTAAACTCCAAAGCATATAGAAAGACTAAACCCTTTTATAAACAAAATGATTTAAAGAAAAAGAAAATACAAATGTTGTAAATAAATAAATAAAAATAGAGATAATGCTCATATGCCCTGGTCCTCCACCTCGGTACTATCGAAGAAATCATCAGAGTCCTCCTCGCTCGCGGTCCTTCCAAATGGGACTATCTCTAGCGCCACCCTCGCTTCTCCTGGCCCTGAAATGATGGTAGTGGTGTTGGTGGATATGCTATACCGTGGCTATCTAGGGATAGCTATGTGGCGTACACTAGCTAGATAAGGAGGACATCTCTATCTTCCCGGGTCAGTGCTGGTGTTGGTGTTGTTGGAGGTGAAGAGGTAATCGGTCCTACCGCCTCAAGCTTCGCCGCCGGGCCGCCTGTGAGTGTTGGTGGCTTCCATCAGCGAGAGACTGTATCAGACTCCTTGAGATGTCCGTGTGGCCCATACCATTCCCATCGCCCTCAATGTGTCAGAAAGTGACTGTGACATAGCTCCCTGTGATCGTCATCTTTCTTGTCACGTGCTGTGACAAGACATCCATGCCCCTGGCTAGTCGTGTGATGTACGACCCTGCAAAGATCGCTCCGATCCTGGTATAGGTCGTATCCCTAGTGCTCACGACCCTCGTGCTCTGCCCCCACCCTGTGATGGAGTGACTGAGGATCAGATGAATGTACCTAAGAGCCGGGGAGCGGAGAGTGGACACCTTCGACAGGTGTGGGTCATAGTGTGGTTCCGTACTGAGTCTCCTCCAGACGGACTCCTAAGGCTCGCCGGCTGGTCTATCTAACCTCAAAGCCTGGTAATCTGCGGTCGTTGTGAACTCTCGATCGTAGAGTCCTGTGGACGGGCAAAGTCCGTATAGCTCATCCGGGAACATGGTGCCACCCAGCCCAAAAATCAATCTGGTCTTGTTAGCGCCAAAGCGATGAGTCCTCCGGCGACTGTAACGAAAGCACCTCCAGCAGTTAGCTCTCGCGATATCGCCTCAATGCCCAGGAGGCGCCGCCATCCTCTCACTTCTAGGTGCCTGCAAGCCGGCGATGAGGTCTACTATCTCCAAAGACGGACCTATCGATGCGACGGCCTCACTGGCCGAGCCGACGGAGGTGAAAGTTTCGAGTTAAACATGGGTGTTATGAATGGCGCCTCTGTGGGTGGTAGTGGATGAGGGTGCCTCGAGGTTGGGAGCCTCTCTCTCCCTTCCTCGCTTCTTCCTCCTAGGGTTGCTCCTTGGATGGCTTCTTCAAGCATGGTACTCCTCTCAATAGTGGTGGTTCACGAGGAAGAGGGAGCAACGAGAGGAGATGGAGGAGTACCAACGAAGAGGAGGGTCAATGCACGCATCGCAAGGCTAAGAAGAAGAAGGAAATTAATTGTCTTCTGCACAATATTCAAGCCCTAAAACCCTAGGTGTCAAAAAAAACAAATGAATCCTTAAGAAATTGAATTAGAGAGCATACCTTGGATTTTTGTTGGTTGAACGCCGAAATCAAAGTCCAATTGGAAGGGGAATGCAGGAGGGAGCCCAAGGGGGTGTGGTATGTGAGTAGGAAGGGACTAAAAGGGCTCTAGGATTATAAAATGATAAATGAATGGAATTTTAAGGGGCATGCCCACTTAAATAATGGCAACACGCGTTCCACCTGGTCCCGAGTTCGACCCAGATGAGCCCGTCTGGAATCAAATGAGTATGTTTGGGGCTTTTCTTCCTCCTATTTTAAAAAATTGGTGACCACATGTGCACAAATGCGTCCGTGTGGGCCCCCGTTAGGCTCACAGACTGCTAGAATTATGCATGGAATTAAAATTTTCTATGTAGCCATCATGCATCCTACAATCAAAACCCTAAATTGGACTATAATTTCCACCCCATTGAATTTAAATTAAGGAATTGACAAAATGTAAGGGATCAAGGATGTTATCAATTTATTGGGTACTAGACTAAACTAAACTAATTAATGAAAAACTGGAAAAAAATTTCTAAAACTTTGGGTTGCCTCCCAAGAAGGGCATGTTTAAAGTTACTAGCTTGACGTACCAGCTTTTACCTTATGGTGGCTCAAAAAGACGAATCTTTTCGCTGGTTCTTCCTAGAATACCTTCATCATAATACAATTTAAGTCGGTGCCCATTTACCTTAAACGTACCTTTCTCTGTATGACTTACTTCCAACGCTCCTTAAGGGTAGACCTTAGTAATAGTGAATGGTCCGGACCATCTTGATCATGACTATCTTGATCATAACTTACCTAGAAATAGCTTAAGTCTGGTATTGAATAACATTACTTGATCATCTTCCTTGAATTGTTTGCATTGTTTTATAAGTTGATCGCGATGTTTCTTGGTTCGCCTCCTTATATAATCTTGAATTTTCGTGAGGGCCGTGGAGCCACTTATCCCAAAATTATAGTTGAAGCTTCCTTTTCATGTCTGGAAGGGAAGGGTCAACATTTAGAAATTTAATAGCCCAATATGTTTTGTGTTCCACTTCCACTACAAATGACAAGCCTTCCTGTAGGCCAGTCTATATGGGGTGCTTCCTATTAATGTTTTATATGTTGTATGATAGGTCCATAGTATATCTTCTATTTCATTGGCCCAATCTTTTCTATGATGTGAAACTGTTCTCTAGTATTCGCTTTAATTCCCAATTAGATACCTTCACTTGACAAGTCGTTTAGGGGTGGTAAGCGGTATATTGATGTGTTGCTATCCGCAAGTGCAAGGAGTCTCTTAAGTAGTAAAGTACTAAAAAATAGAGTAGTCAAATCCATAGTGACCGGCAACTAGTACTAATTAGAACTCTATTACCTAGCCTTAAAAGATGTGTGGGGATCTAATCCTAACTAAATAAATCTAAAGAGACTACAATGAACAGATGGAAAATTTAGAGTTTTAATCAATGCAGAGAGCATGGTACCCCAGATCACTATCCCCTAAAAATCCATGTTGTCTAATTTCCTTCGAGAGTGAGTTGGTATTGCGTTAACAACATTGTGAATCACCCAATCTCTCTACATGCCCCCTCATCCTTCCTTCCTCGACATTATCTATGCTTGGACCTAGCTTGACCGCTGATCTCTCTTCATGCATCAAATAATTCTAATTATGTGATTGCCGCTTCGCATTTAACAAAACCACAAGCATTCAACACACATATATAGATAATTCACAGAAATAATCAAGAAAATAAAACCTAGTATTAAAAATAGGAAAAAGTCACAAGTTCATCCTAAGGTTCAAGGACCCGAGGTACCATAAGGGGTTTAGCCACTCATACTAAGAAAACCTAACACAAGATTTAAAGGAGAAGGAATGATAAAAGATATAAGAATTACTCCTCGAGTCGATGTCTTCTCCGCCTTCAATCTCCACTGAAACCCTAGCCGTCAGCAGGAAAGTCGTTGAAGGCTAGTCCACTAAAAGTTCCCCAAGGCCCCGCCCGATGATCTTGAAAAGTTGTGTTGGGCATCCTTTTATAGACTTAAAAACTCCAGATACATGGCGGTGCAGATCTAAGCAAGCCCGTGTATCTCTTCTATAATGCGGTATACGTGACTTTCTAGAATCATGAGAGATGCACGGGCAAGTGCACGCCCGTGCATCAGGCTGTGTACTTTTCCATATCTGCGTAGTCTTCATCAAAAGTTCGATCGGATGACTATTTCATCTTGGATTAACCCGAAATGTTAATTGGGTGTTTCTAACTCCTTGTTCTTCATTTGAATAGTGGAGATTGGCTTTAGATTCTTGTAGTTCGTGTAATAAATTCTTGATCTCCATAGCTCATTCATACTGCTCAAAGCTTTATCTCCTTCTCTCTTTTCTTGCTCCTTTATCATAAAACACCTCTTCCAATCGCCACTTGATAAAAAATAACCTGGTTTCCATATACAAATGAACACTCTTTTCTAGAAGGTGTCTTTTCAGCTTCTTTTGCTCTGAGTTAATATTGATTTTCGCTTTTTTTTGTTCCGAGGACCTATTACCCTGCTCAATGACATAAAATACCCAACGGAGTACAAAAATAGAGAAATCTATGTAAAAAGGAAAGCAAAGTGCATGCAAATATTGTATGAAAATATGTATAATTATGTGCTCAACATAATACCCCCACACTTAAACATTTGCTTGTCCTCAAGTAAAGAGAAATATGGAATCCAAGAAAGATGATGAGTGCTTGATCTCCGATCTTACAAAATAGTTGGGAGTCCCTCTGATATCCGTGAAAACATAGTGTTAAGTACCAAGAAGGTTTTTATGAAAAATAGATCTTGCCGTAAACTCAAACTCCCCATGTGTATGTGTGTGTGTAACCCTTCCTATGGTGCCTCTTACTAACTCAAGCCTGGCCGAGCTAGTATAAACCTTATTCACTAAACTACTTTTCTCAAACTCTTTTAGTTGGGGGTAGTAGCTTCATACATCCAATGAGGTAGCATTTTCCCTCTGTAGGTCATCAAGTTAACAATTGTGATGCCCATTATCTGACTACTCAAGGGCGGCTTTCACTCTTCAAAGGTGATAGCTCTTTCCACCATTTTTTCTATATATACCGGTAGGGCATCTCTAATGGATTCGACATTTCGGCCGGTAGGGTATCCTTGACGGATTTGACTTTCCGGTTGTTCCAAAAATTCCAATATATTTTCTTTTTTTTTTCTTTTTCTTTTTCTTCTCTCTCTCTCTCTCTCAAAAAAAAAAGTAGAAAATATCAGCACTTCTCTAATGGTTAAACTAACTGGAGTCCAAACCTAGGTAGTGACAACACAGTCAGGGTTTGTGCTCAAAATTTTTGTGACGTGTAAAGTAAGGCAAGACTATATATATGGGAGTGATATTATAAGGCTAACCGGATTGCTGTGCAAGTAATATCGCCTCCCATTTGGCCACTTGCATAGTATTTTAAGAATTTCCAACCTTATGGATAGAAAGAACATCGAAAATAAGCTAGCATGTCAATTTTCATACAATTTTGAAACTTGTAGGGTCTTCATCTTAATGGGTGAAAATTTATAGAAATCTTACCGGTTTAAAATTTCACCCTTTAAGATGATGACCTTACAAGTTCCTAAATTGTTTGAAATTGACATGCTATCTTATTTTTCGATGTTCTTTCCATCCATATGGTTGGATTTCCTCAAAATACTGTGCAAGTGGGCCAAAACGAGGTGATCGTGACTTGCAGACAAATGATAAGGCCGCTACATAGTATCAAATTTCGTGATATATATATATATATATATATATATATATTTTAAAAAATTTGACAACTAACTCTAATATCAATCCTAGATTCAAAGAGGGCTTCCAATCATTAACTATCATAGATCATCTTAAATCAGCACTCGTCATAAGCAATATAAGCATAGCTAATCCCTCCCCCACACTTAAATTGTACATTATCCCCAATGTACCCAATATATGCAATAAAAAGATATGACATGAAGAAAAAAAAAAAGGAAAAAGGGATTAGTAGGACATTACTCAATATGTGATATGTAACTGCTCTCGTTGTGTTTCCCTGTCCATGTTTTAAAGTTATACAATTCCAAATATCCTATGAACATTGAAGGCACATAAGATAAGCTCAAAAGATATATAGAGAAGGCTAAACCATGGGTCTCTCGGCATTTAAAAAGAAAAATACAAAAGTGGTGAAAGGAAAAAGATAGTGCTAATGATCCCTAGTCGCCGAGCTCCTCGTATCATGCTGCAGGAACAGTGCATGCCCTTGTATAATTGATCACACCTATTCATCTTAAACATGCCCGAGAGCACACCTGTTCTCCGCTCGGCACCTGCATTAATCAGATTCACAAAGAGTTGTAAGGGTTGGAGCACGCTTACCATACTCTTGCCCGTGCTTCTCTTTATATTTTCCTGGCTGTATTTTTCACCCTGTCTTCACCTGCACCAGCTCGTTGATGTCTCCAAAAACTAAAAATTAATCGTTAGGAAATTTGGAAAACACATAATCAGTGAGAAATCATCAAAGTACAGAAATTACCACCAATGTATACCTAAACTAAAACTAGATGAAAGTACTACTAACTAGAAACCTAACCTAGAAAAACTAACTAAAAGGCTTGGGTTGCCTAGCAAGAAGCACTTGTTTTACGCCACTAGCTTGACGTACATTTATGTTATTCTGACTCTTTAATGATAAGAGTCGTTGTATCCTTCTCAAGACCTCCCCCTTTGTAGTGGATCCGCCGCTTCTTTGAAGTCTTGATAGGGTCGACAAATGGCTCAACACCTTGTAAAGATGACCACCCAATTAACACGAAGGATTCAGACCAATTGATTTTCGTTGCTCCCAGAAACTGCTTCACCATAACTATGTGAAATCTTTGTTTGGTACTTCTTGTTAAAGTTGAATTTTTATACCATCTATCAACTTCCTCAATGAGAAAATTTTGGTCGAAGGGCTTATAGAACAAGGTGGCATTGATGCTTGGTTTGATATATCCCTTTTCCTCCTTGCTAGGGTTCATAAAGCCAAGTTCCATACTTTCTCCCTTTCTTGGAAAATGGACTAGACTTGTTCAATCATTTCTTGTGGTAGCACCCATTAAGAAAAAGGAGGTGGAGGATGGGTATCTTCATTATCCTCAAATGGTGTCTCCTTGTCGGGACTTCACCTGGGTTGGTTTCCCCAAAGGCTTCCTCAACTGACTCCTCAAAACACTCTTTTACTTCTACATCTATGCTTTGTTACAAGTCTTCCTCAATATCTTGTTGGGGTTCCCAATTTTCAACATCCCAACTGACTACATCATTTGTGCCCATAGACGACTTAGATACGACTTGCTCGATTGGAGGTGTCTCCCAAACTGCCAATCGGGAGGCAAGAGGTTTTTTATCCCAACTTTGCAGGCGAATAGGTCTGAGCTTACCCTAAACTTGTACAACCCTTCCTCCAAATCCAATTCCTTTTGGAGAGGGGGCAGCCCCCGCTTCATAGCCTCCAACTCTCTCAATGCCGTTTTATTACGATGAGTGTAGCATGTAAGGAGATCTTCCAATGATGGTTGCCCGTAATGTGACACCTCGTATTGTTTGTAATACTCGTCTCCTAAAAAGAAAAGACATTATAACTTTAATAGAAATATTCAATTAGGCATAAAAGGTAATGAAGATCTAAAATTAGAAATTTTTTTGAATTTTTGAATTTCTTTTTTGAGATAAAAAGGAAAATAAGATAAGAGAAGATAAACTAAAACGAAAGTAAAACTAAAACTAAAACTAAAACTAAGATATCTAGAATAAGAAAACCCTAATATTCCTAGAACGTTGAACGATAACAATGGCGCAAAAAACTTGATGTGTTGCTATCCGTAAATGCACGGAGTTGCTCAAGTAGTAATGTACCCAAAGGTAGGGTAGTCGAATCCACAATGACTGAAAACTAGTACTAAGTAGAACTCTATTACCTAGCCTAAAAAGATGTGTGTTGATCTAATCTTAACTAAAAATCTAAAGAGACTATGGTGAACAGTTGGCAAATCTAGGGTTTTAATCAATGGAGGAGAGCATGGCCTCCCGGATCACTATCCCCCTAAGAATCCCTTGTTGAATTATTTCCTAATACTAGTTACTTAGTTGATATATTCCTCGAATGTGGAGAACCCTAAATTAGTTTGACCCTGATCTCGTGACAGCCAAACCTTAGTCCTATACAATGACTTCGCCATAGGACTGCATTATCCTTATTGAGTATTCTATGGTTCCCACTACTAGGTTTTACCCTAATCTAGAGAGTGAGTTCGTGTTGTATTAAAAATACGGTGAATCACTCATCTCTCAATGTCCCTCCCCCTACCCCTATTATCTATACTAGGACCTTGCTTGACCGCAACTCTTTGTCATGTATCAAGCAATCAAGCAATTCTAATTATGTGATCGCACTTTCGCACTAACAAAGCACAAGCATTCAACACACATATATAATTCATAGAAATAATCAAGAAAGGAAAACCTAGTATTGAAAATAGAAAAAATATCACAAGTTCATCCTAAGGTTTAAGGACCCAAGGCACCACAAGGGGTTTAGTATCTCATACTAAGAAAAACCTAGCACAAGATTTAGAGAAGAAGACATGATAAAAGACATAAGAATTTCTCCCTGAGTCGATGTCTTGTCCACCTCAATCTCCATAGAAACCTTAGCCGTCAGCAGGAAAGTCGCCAAAGACTGGTCCACCAAAAGTTCCTCCGGCCCACACTGAGCAATCTTGAAAAGATGCGCTACGCCTTTATAGACTTTCAAACTTCGTGATGCACGGCCATGTATTTCTAAGCACACCCGCGCATCTCTTCTCGCAACACGATGAACGCTGCATTTTCTAGAGTCTCGAAAGATGCACGGGCAAGTGCATACCCGTGCATCAGGCCGTTCACTTTTTCAAGTCTGCGTAGTCTTCATCAGACGTTTGATCGGATGACCATTTCACCTCGGATTGACATGAAATTTTAATTGGATGTTCCTAAATCCTTTTTCTTCAATCTGAACATTTAAGATTGTCTTTTGATTCCTGTAGTTCTTGTAATAAATTTTTGATATCTGCAGCTCATTCATAATACTCACAGCTCTATCCCCTCCTATCTTTTCTTGCTCCTTTGTCACAAAACGCCTATTTCAATTGCCACTTAATCAACTCTAACCTGGTTTTAATATTCAACTAAGCACTCTTTTCTAGAAGTCTTGTCAACTTCTTTTGCTCTGAATTATCTTGATTTTCCCTCCTTTTGTTTCGGGGACCTGTTACCCTACTCATTGACACAAAATACCCAATAAAGTACAAAAATAGATAAATCTATGCCAAAAGTAAAGCAAAGTGCATGCGAATATAGTTGAATATATGTATAATTATGCACTCATCATATAGGTCCTATGTTCAACCCTATATCGTTTAAGCATGTTTGCAAATTGAGTGTTACAAAAGTTGGTACCTCTATCACTAATTATCACTCTGGGAATGTCAAATCTAGTGAATTTGAACAATTTTTTTAATGTTTTTAAAAAAGTGTTCCACTATTATTATTATATTATTTTGGACAAAGGCGACCCCCCACAACACACACACACACATACACACACACAAAAAGGGAAATCAGGGACGTCTACAGGGGTGGAGCAAGCTTAACGAGCCTGGGCCCTCACCTTACGTGAGCAGGGGCTGGATCTCGGGCTCATCCTGGAAGAACACACCCCATCCTACCCGAGAAACTCGTTACTAATAGGCCAACAGGCCATTGGTAGTGTTCAAGTATTTTTAAATCATGATTTCAATATATTGGATTAATTGATAATCATTCAACAATATAATCAATTTCATGTTTTGGTTACTCAATTTATCAATTGCTGATTGAAAGTATATAAACCAAATTTCTAATTTGAAATACTTGAATCATTCCAATCAACACTTGATAGCTTATATATTTGAAACATGAAATCACTTATATTTTCAGAAAAAATATTAGTGGTATAACATAATCCTGATTTAAAACTGATACTTGATATGCTAATCCTATTGACCATGTGTTACTACCCCGGCTCCTCCTGCAATGATGTGGCATAGTCTCTGCCAGACGATACCATGCCTCAAGGGAGTCAAATAAAACCACTCAAAGGGGTAGAAAGCAAGGAAATACATTCCCCCATAATGACGGACAAGAAAGGGGACAAGATGGGATACGAATCCCAAGGAGAGAAGAGGATAAATAAAGAGAGGAAAAACGGCAGGGACAAGGGTAAGCGAAAGAAAAAGCAAACTTGAACTCCCTCTTCTTCTTCTTCTTCTCCAGCCAAGCCACTAACTTATCTATCAGAGCAGGCACCAGCATCAAAGCCCTATCTCCCTCTTACAGGTTTCCTCTTCTTTGTCCCAATTACCGGTGAACTCGAGGAGAGAACACCTACAACCCAATCTTCCATTCAAAAAGATATCATCAGTTTGATGGAGATCTTGACGATCCACGTGGTATAACGAGTTTTCTAGTTAACAGATTAGCACCGTCTATGGGGACCCTTGAACAAATAGCCATGGAAACCTAGAGATAAAAAACCACTGACTTTGTCCCAATCCCCGATGAAGCACCAGCGGGAGAGTAGGGCTCACAGGAGTATTGCCAATATCTGGAGCATGAACTAGAAGCTCTGACACAAACCCTGTGATGGATGGAAGAGCGAGTTTGGGAGCTCTCCATGTCTAAAAACCCTTTTCCCCGTATGTGGGCCAAGGAACAAGGAATATATCTGCCTCAAAGGTCCATATCATTGCGCGAGGACCTAGTTTGGGCAAGGGGACAACGCAGTAGCCTAAAATTCCTACGGCCATATGCTCATCTGGGTACACCCGTTAAAAAAATCTAAGGTCGGCACCCCCATCACATTTTTTGGCGAAGACTTCCCATCCCTATGATGATGCAGTAGTTATCACGGTAATCATAGCGGACTCCGAAGTGAGGAGAGTTCTCATTGACACGGGGAGTTCTGTCGATGTCCTATTCTGGAGCGCCTACGAGCATATGGATCTTGGCGCCCAAGGTTTGCAACCAGTGAAGACCTCTTTGATTGGCTTTACGAGAAACGCCATACAATTCGAGAGAGTGGTCTCACTCCCTTTCACCATCGGGACACATCTGCACCAGGCAACGGTCCTAGCCAACTTCCTAGTTGTTCGCTGTATGTCAGGATACAATGTCATCCTAGGACGGCCGACCCTCAAGTCCCTAAAAGCGATTGTCTCCACATACCACCTACTCCTAAAATTTCCCACTGAAAATAGATATGGGGAAGTGAGGAGCGACCAACCCACTGCCCGACAATGTTATGTTGCGCTCCTCAAAGACCAGGTTACGAGGCATTCCTAAAACCATGGTCATAGAAGCACGACTTGAAGCCGGTAGAAGCCGGGCTGAGCCGCAATAACGGTCGAAGATCTTATGGAAATCCAGCTTGAGCGAGAGTCCGCCTCGGGAAGACAAGCACCTTTGTTCCGGAAGCTCCGCCCAAAGCTCGGGATGAAAAGATTTGCTGTCTGTAGGGCAATAACGACATATTTGTATGGGCATCGAAAGATATGTAGGGAGTGAACCACAACATCCTAGAGCACCGCCTCAATGCGAAACTAGATTTTAGGCCTATACTTCTGAAGTTAAGACACCTTTCTTTTAAGCGCGAGCAAGCTTCAAATCAGGAGGTGGAGAAACTTCTCAAGGCTGGATTTTCAGGGAAGTACATTACCCCGAGTGACTATCAAGTGTTGTTCTTGTAAAGAAGCCCTCGGGAAAATGGTGATTGTGTGTTGATTTCACTAGTCTTAATAAAGCTTGCCCTAAAGACTACTACTCGCTCCCGTTAATCGATGGATTGGTTGATGCCATGTTGGGCCACGAAATGTTGAACCTTTTAGACGCCTTTTTCTGCTACAACTAGATCAAGATGGCGGAAGGAGACAAGGAAAGACCTCTTTTATCACCACAAGATGTACTTACTGTTATAAAGTAATGCCTTTCGGTTTAAAAAACGCAGGTACAACCTTCTAAAGGCTGGTGACTATGGTTTTTGAGAAGCAACTCGGGAGGAATGTAGAGGCGTATGTGGATGAAATCCTTGTGAAAAACAAAAAGGAAGATCAACACATCGCTAACATGTAAGAAACCTTCTAAGCACTCTGAGCACAAGGGATGCGCCTCAACCCTGAGAGGTGTGCCTTCGGTGTCTAGTTTGGCAAATTCCTAGATTTCATGATCACTGAAAGGGGCATAGAAGCCAATCCTGAGAAGGTCAAGGCAATACAAGATATGAGCTAACCCACATCTCTGAAAGAAATCCAGACTTTGAATAGTCGCTTAGCTACCTTGGGCCACTTCATATAAAGAGCCATAGAGAAGAACTTATCATTCTTTCGAGCACTACGCAAAGCCACCAAGACGGAGTAGAATGAAGAATGTGAAACAGCCTTCAAGCAACTTAAACAATGCTCAGCTCCCCTTTTGTCATGCCCCGAACCAAGTCCGGGGACGTCATCAGACCGACTGTACCCGAGCAAGGATAGGCCCCACTCAGATATTAGGCCTCGGGTAGTCAACATGAGTATCAGAGTAACAACAAAAAATAGTAAATAAGATAATAATAGTATCACAGTCTGAAACAGAAATACATATATGGCATAACAGAACACCTAAGGTTTAGGTACCATATATAGCTCAAACCTACGGAATAGACCAAGGACTCAAAAACCAAAAATGCTCACACTCAAGAAAATAAATAGAGGTTTGCAAACCTCAACTACACCCAGTGTCCCCACACGGTAGCTATCGAAACTCGTGTTAGTTTACTCTTCAGGACCTGAAAATAGTCAACATGGGGGTGAATTTCCGGAAAAACATAGTAAGCACCCTCTACAAAATATCAGAAACTCGAAAAAATACAGTAAACCATAGCTGCAGAAAATGATCAGAACAAAATATCAGAAACTCTACATAACCACGAAACAAAAAGCACAATTCGCTGGTAATCTCCCCGGCAACAATGGCTAAAGCCCAGATCGACCATGGTCTAATAGGACTCACAGTCCAAAGAGGCCCAATCGTAAAACGCGGTACATACATAGTTAGCGCATTTCACCCACCATGGGTATACCGTGATAAATGCATACACCAGTGCATCCTGGTCCAACAAAGCCAAACAAACACCAGTGGTTTCCTCTCCACTGGCATAATGCCATATGGGAGAATCCTCAAAATCACATGGAAATTACTTTCCAACCAACATGCATGACTTTACATATAGAAAATAGTCAAATTAAGAGAATTTACCAAAACATATAATTTACCAAAACTCAGTGTTTAATTTTTCAAAAAACATTTGTAGTAATATTGTGGTAAATACTTACAATATGTCAAGAATATCATCAATATTTCCTCCGCTTATGATGTTCGGCTCAAAGTCAATATTTGGTAAGCTAAAAGTTATAATCAGTGTTATAACGTCCTATTTTTGCTTAATGGGTAAAAAGATTATTTCAGCTTCACTTTTATTAAATCAAATCAAATTGTTATGTGAGTATCTCAATTGTTATTAAGCCCATTAGACTTATCTAGTGAGATGAGCCCATGGTTACTTAATGATAAACTTATTCTTTCTCTCTTCTTCTTCCTTGTTGTCTTCTTTCTCTCTCTAACCCGTGAGATTACCCATTCATTTTGTGAGATGGCCTGAGCCTTTTCTGGTCTTCATTTCATTGTTATGTAACCTTTCTATTTCTCTTGCTCGTATATGCATTACTGGTTGTTATTAAGAATTAAAACAGAGATGGATATGCTTATTTTCTTCTCTTTTTTTTTTTTTTGCTCCTATTCTTCTCACCCCCATCTCTCGGGTTCTTCTTCCCTTGAGAAGCTTCCTCTCTCGTTCTATTTTTTCCTTTCCTTTACCTTCTTTGAATCCACTAAGAGCTAGAAGCAGAAACATATACATAGATGCCTGCATGCTTCTCTTTTTTTTTTTTTTTCTAGTTTCTTCACTATCTTCACTATTAATTTCTCTTTTTAGTTCTTTGATTCTTCTTCATCTTTTCTTTATTTATTCATGAAACTTAGGGTTATATGTGGTTCCTCACTAGTTCTCAGTAGTGAATGGTGTAGCCTACCCATTTACCAACTGATTCACAGAGCTCCTATGAGAGCCTTTAAATCTTCAGCAGCCAAACGTTTACCTGAGGAGTGTACATACCTACGCTTAAGAAGGGGAAGAACAAAGAGAAAGAAGGCTCAGTTTTACTAACCTCCGGTGAGGTCGCGCCGGCTTACAGTGGAGCAAAACTTACCAACTATTTTCTTAGAACTAGGATAGAGGAACAAACTCCGAGGGAGATCATCGGAGTTGAGTAGAAACTACTAAACTTACCTCCCAACCCTGCCTTTTAAAGACTTTGAGAGCTCTCCAGGTGAAGCTAGGAGGAAAGGCGGTGGTACGTGCCTCGGTTTCGGATCTTATCACTTATGGCATTTATCCTAGGTCCGCGTAGTTGATCCGAGGATGAAGCTACTCGACGGTTACTAGTGAATGCCACTGCGCAGCGTGGCATCACCTTCATAGAGAGAAAGTAAACACGCGCTCTTTGATTAGTCATTGCCACACAAATTCAGCTTGATTATTGGATTGCATTTCATTAGCAATCTGAGCCAGTAAATTGCTTTATGCATTTGTGAGCTGCCAGCAGGTGGTTCCCACAGTTATTTTTTATAAAAGTTTGATTCCAACTATTAAGTCTTTCTTTTGTATGAATTGTGATGTGTTTATTTTCAGCAAACCCCCTAAAACTTTTTCATGTTACATGCAAGTCTTGACATTGTGAGATAGTCTTTTTACCAATTAGTCCTAATCCTTATAAGTATTTACAATCGGATTCCTTATCTTCATCCTAACTTAAACTTATGTTAAGGAAGTGAATTAAACATAATTAGAAACATTAAGGGTTTGATTAAAAAAAAGTGGTTCTTACACCCCTCTTACTCGTCAAGCCCCAACTCGGGGAGAGCTTATATCTATACCTAGCGGCAGTCCCTTATGCAATAAGCTCAGTACTCCTCCGAGTAGGCATGGGAACTCAAAAACCCGTATACTACACTAGCATGGTGTTGTCTGACCCTGAGATTAGATATCTACAGACAAAGAAGCTCGCATACTCTCTCATCACATCGACTCGCTGCCTGCTATCCTATTTTCAAGCCCACAAAATCATAGTCCTCATTGACCTCTGCAAATATATACTATAGCCACCCGAGACATGAGGGAGGTTGGTCAAGTGGGCTATTGAGTTGGGGAGCACCTACATCACTATAAGCTACTTAACGTGATAAAGTCCCAAGTATTAGCAGATTTCATTGCAGAAATGATTGGGCAAGAAAATTGCGCCCATCATGGCACTAAAGAGTCAGAGGAACTAAGCCCAACCAACGTTTGGAGCTTATATGTTGACGGATTATCAACCGACAAAGGCTTGGGGGCCAGCATAATTCTATACTCGCCAACTGGGTGGAAGACTTCGATCGCGCTCAGCTACGCATTTAAGGCTACCAACAATGAAGCTGAATATGAAGCACTAATTGTTGGTCCGCGGCTAGCCATAGGACTTGAAGTGCAAGATCTCCAAGCCTACATCGACTCTCAGCTGGTAGCCGACCATTGGAGTGTGAGTTTGAAGCCCGAGAAGAGAACATGGCAAGATATCGGAATATTATTCAAAGACTCGCAAATGAATTTTGATGTTTCCCCCTTATAAAGATCCCCTGGGATGACAATGAAGCGGCAGACTCATTATCAAAGCTGGAGTCATCCTCTAACCCCAACATCGACACCCCGTCATTATGCAACACCTTAATTATAGGAGTATCGAGGCCCCGTTGGAAAAAGGAGTGCAAGAGATCGAAGTATAACCTTGTTGGATGGATCCCATCTGGCAATATCTTTAAGACTAAACATTACTAACAAACCCAAAAGAAGCTAGAAGAGTAACATACAAGTCAGCCCGGTACACAATTATAGGAGGAAAATTGTATAAATGATCATACTCTCGTCCGTACTTAAGGTCCTTGCGCCCAATGGAAGCAAAGTATGCTCTGCAAGAAACCCATGAAGGCATCTGCGGTGATCATATCGGGGGAGAAGCTCTCGGGTACAAGATCCTAAGGCAAGGATTCTACTAGCCCACTCTATCAAGAGATGCTAAAGAAATGACCAAAGGGTGTGACACTTGCCAATGGCATGCCAAAGGCCAACGTCGTCCTACTGTACAACTTACCCCGTTAGTCAGCCCTAGGCCCTTTGCCATTTTGGGAATTGAAATACTAGGCCCATTCCCCATGGTTGTACGACAACAAAAGTTCATCATCGTCGCCATAGATTATTTTACCAAATGGGTTGAGGCTGAACCATTGGGAACAATAACCAAAAGGGCTTGTCAAAAGTTTGTCTTTAAAGCCATTGTATCCAAGTTTGGAATATCCACTGCCATCATTACAAATAACGACCGACAATTCGATAGTCGTGGCTTCAAGTATTTTTGCTAAGAGCTTGGGATTGACATCAGACGAACGTCAGTCACACATTCGCAAGCCCATGGTCAGGTGGAAGTGACTAACCACACCATCCTACAAGGATTAAAAACCCGATTAATGTAAGCTTGGTCGAGATGGGTAGATAAGCTCCATACCACCCTATGGGCATATACCGTACCACCAATCGAACGCCTACGGGGGAAACTCCCTTTAGCCTCACATTTGGCGTCGATGTCGTTATCCCGGTGGAAGTGAGGCTGTCGATACCCTGCATCTTAGAGTTTAACCCACAAACAAACAACGAGCGACTGCGCGCCAAGTTGGACCTACTAGAAGAAAAAAATGAGGTTGCGAAAACCAGGGCGGCAACATATCGGCAAAGGATTCACAAATTCTATAATACGAAGGTTAAAGAAGTCACCTTCCAACTTGTAGATATGTTCTTGAGACTGAACAAGTTCCAAGGGAATAAGAGCATAACTGAAAGTTGACTCAAATATGGGAGGGACCTTACTTTGTAACCAAGGTTGCCCAGCTAAGACCCTACTACCTTACCAATATGGAAGGACAGTGGCTCCCCCAGCCTTTCTATGCAGAACATCTGAAGAAATATTATTAATAAATCTAGAAAGTCTTCCTCCACCTTTTGTCTTTTCACTCAAAGTCCCTCTTCTAAAAGGACTAATTTCTCAAAAATCGTTCTTATGTCTAAAAGTCCCTTCACAACAAGGGTCGTGTTCTTAAGACTCGCTCTCAAAGTCCCTCTTCTAAAAGGGTCGATTCCTCAAAAATAATTCTCATGTCTAGTCCCTTCACAACAAGGGTTGGGTTCTTAAAATTCTCACGCAAAGTCCCTTTATTAAAATAGCCTTTTTCTTAAAAATTGTTCTTATGTCTAAAAGTCCCTTTAATAAAAAGACACTCTACTCAGAACGACACCTAGGAGTGTGTACGCCAACACATCACCCAAAAGCGTGACTGCTATCGCCACACCTAGGAGTGTGACTAGCGTAGCGACACCCGAGAGTGGACCACATCAAGGAACCTGTGAGCTCGTGACGCCAACGCGAATCACCTAGGAGCTGCGGACCGCCATCCGCACCCAACAATGTGATTAGCGTAGGGACACCCAAGAGTGTGACTAGCATCACAAAGACTGGGATATACCCCACGAGAGTACTACTAATGTCGCTATACCAATATTGCCCAAGATCTCAGAATCTCGTGATACTTGGGGGAGGGGAAACCAAAAGAACTTATCTCTCCATTCACTAGAGGAAGATGAGCTGACCCAAGAAGGACTTCCTGTATGAAAGCACAAAAATAATACTAGTCGGGAAAAGGGAAGGCTTTAGGAAGAACAAAAGATGAAACCAGCGCATAGTCGCCTTCAACCCCAGCATTTGAAAGATCATAACAAACCCATAAAGGATCCTCCATGAATTGGGAACCAATTGAGTAGGGCACAACCGATGGTACTGAAGAATCTCAAGAAATATGGGAGCCAAAGGGAGCCCAAGACCAGAAGATGGGGCATCTACGTGAACTACGATCTCACCTCCTGGAGGGTCATTCGCCCTCTCATTGGGCCTAGGGATTCTACAGGTATAAGGAGGAAAACTAAGGAAAGACTCGCAAGTCGCCCCCGCAAGCTCACTAGGAGACAAAGAACCACTAATTATGGCGATGCAAGCCACTTCTGGTACGATAGGAGGAGACCTGAGTATAGTCCGTTCGCCTCAAAAGTCATGGAAGAACGCACCATTACCTTAGCTAGAAGCACAAGTCGAACGAAGGGAGCTAGAGTGGAAGACCCAGAAAAGACCCCTTGAAAAGAAGGATTGATATGAAGAAATAGATACTTCAAAGTAAATGAGGCTTAAATACAAGAGTTTGTAGGGTAACGGTCGTGATTGACCTCCACTGGCGTTTAATCTGTTGAAAAGTTGATACGTGGCGTTGTGAATATCATTCGCCCCGCTACAACACTCGGTGACCCCTCAAAGAGTAACTCCTCGAGACACAAGAGAAAACACTCGGTTATCAATGCGGCATGAAAGCTGAGAAAGAACTAATTCTGTCCTTCCTGTTACAATCCCGGAAGTACTGAGGTAAAATATTTCGACTTATGGGGCACATTGCAAAATGGCTTGACATTGCCTCCCGACAAAGCGGAGGACCGCGACTCTCGTGACTGCAAACATTTCCCCGAACCCTAAACTCAACCCGAGGCCATAAAGACCTCGGGAATTTGGGGAAGGGGGGGGGGGGGGGGGTGGAACGGGGGGGGCTAGTGATATGCCTTGGATCCCACTGACCAAGTGTCACTACCCCGGTTCCTCCTGCAATGATGTGGCACAGTCTCCGAGAGACGCCACCATGCGTCTAGGGAGCCAAATGAAACCACTCAAAGGGGTAGAAAACATGGGAAGACACTCCCCCATAATGACGGACAAGATAGGGGACAAGATGGGATACGAATCCCAAGGAGAGAAGAGGATACATAAAGAGAGTAAAAATGTAGGGACAAGGATAAGCGAAAGATAAGCCAAACTTGAACTCTCTCGTCTTCTTCTTCTCCGGCCAAGCCATTGACTTAACCATCGGAGCAGGCACGGGCGTCAGAGCCCTACCCCTTTTTACATGTTTCCTCTTCTTTGTCCCCATTACAGGTGAACTCGAGGAGAGAACACCTACAACCTAATCTTCCATTCAAGAAAATATCATCAGTTTGTTGGAGATCTTGACGGTCCCCGTGGCACAACAAGTTTTCTGGTTGACAATACTAAAAGATTTTATAAGCACAAAAAAAAAAAAAATCATGTAAGCAAATTTCATATTAAAATTTGACTGACCCATTTTATTTCACAAAGAGAGTATGAGCTTTCAAACCACACTTGAAGTGTGTTTTTGGTGCCTTGTGCATATTTAAAAAAAGAGTGATGCTATATAAACCACAAGGTTGTTCGAATTCATTGTCTGAATCCGTTGATGATGTTTCAGGATCATCAACATAGACATCCCCAGGTATCATCAACAGATTCGGACAACGAATTCGGACAACAACGTCAGCCCATATAGCATTTTCCTTAGAGAAAAAACATGAAAATTGATGTTTCAATATTGATAAAAAAAAAGAAAAATAAACTTTCTTAACCCTGTATTTTGGAAAGTTCTGTTTATTTAGACCACTCGTTTTTACAATGCTTTATTTAAACATGTTGTTTTTATAATATTTCAATTTTTTAAAAATATTTATGTAAATGATTAAATATATGTGACAGATTCTTTTTTGGATAATTTTTAGCCTTTGTCCAGGTTTGCTTCATGTAGCAGCCCACTCAACCAATTCAGCATAAAAGGGTAACTTCTACATAGGATTCGCATTGCAACAAATTGGAAAAATACATGTTTAGTTGACAAAATTAAAATTTTGGGGCTAACAGAAAATTGAGCCTGAAGTAGATGGATGGCTCAAAAAGACTGAAGACTAATAATTTAATGCATAACATGACAAGACAGTCTAGGTTGGGATTACGTGGAAGATACAAAATTTTTCATGGAAGTATTTGTATGAAATCTCAGATTCACAATATATAAAATTCCAGGGAAATAAATAGAAAAAGGTTTCAATTTTAGATCTGATAAATATTCTTTTGTCCCATTGATTCTTCTCTTGTATTCATTCAACCTAATCATTTAAATCCCTCAATATCTGATCTGTAATTAACTTTTAGAATGAATAAAATTATTAATAAAAAGCAAAAAAATAGGAAAACATAGAAACAAAAACAAAAAATGCAAAAAAAAAGAAAAAAAAGAAATGCTCTTTTCTCTTTCACTCTCCCTCCCTCTCTCCCTCCCAAATGACCCAAAACTTTGATCTTTCTCTCGATGATGTAGAATTCCGAGGGAGAAATCCCTCCTCATTCTCAATCTCCATCGCCATTTATTTTTCTTGAATTCCCTGGTGTATCAGGGTTCTTTTTTATCATGCCCTGGTCCTACTTGTCTCTAGGATCGCGCATTCGATCGTGGCTTCGGGATTACGACAGACTTCAGGCCCTCGCTGTTATCCTCCTCTACATCCAGGTCTTGATTTTTTCAATTCCATTCGGTGTTGAATTCTTGTCGGTTTTGTTGTTCTTGATTAGGGTTTTGATTAGATGGATTTTTATATTCCATTTTGTCCAGATTGGTTGTTCGTTGGTAGGATCTTTGAGTGCTTTGTATAACGGCGTTTTGTTGATCAATCTGGTGGTAGCGCTCTTTGCGCTTGTTGCGATCGAGAGTAGTAGCCAGAGCCTTGGGCGTACGTACGCAGTGCTTCTCTTTTGTGCCATCTTGCTTGATATTGCGTGGTTCATATTCATGTCTCACACCATGTGGTATGTATTTTTGGATTATGGCACTTTCTTTCGTAAATGAATTGAATTTAACATTAAATTGATGCAGACCATGCTATCTGTCTTGTGGATTTGAACGGAGAAATTTGGCCTGTTTTGGTGCTAAACCATTTTTTTTCCCTGCTTTTTTGTCCTCAATTCAAACTTAAATTGATGCAGGTCAAGGTTTTACCATGACTTGTTGAGTTCTTAACTTGAGTGCTTGCCATTTATGTATTTACTATTTGAGATGTTATTATTCTAAATCTGATATCCTTAAAGATTTGAGGTCTTTAACACCTCTTTTTATGAGAAATCTATCTAAACTCTTCCCTGTGTGCCGTTTAATTATGTATCTTGACTTTGATTCCCTCGTGAGATGCTTTTTTCTTTTTTCTTTTTTTTTTTTTTTGCTGTATGCTTTGTCCAGTATCTGTAGTAGTGAGGTTGAATAAGGAACGGAAAGTGGAAAATTGATGGTTGCCTCTAATCTCATTTGTGTTCTTGGTGGATGTTGGACATGAATAATCAATGCAAGGCTTTAATTTGGTCAACTTGCATCCATTTGCTTACTTGTGTATATTATGCTGTTGAGTTTGGTTCTCTGTGGCACTTTAACCATTGTATTCCATCATGGATGCCTGTTAGTTTTGATTAGGCGATACACCAATTTTAACTTGATCAATTCATTGCTTTCCTTAAAAAAGCAATTGTTTTCTGAATTTTTCTTCATAGCAGTCATACATACGTGCCCAGTTCCATTCTGTTAGGTCTTCTTATCCTTATTTTTACTTTTTTGCTGGGAAGTACTCGGGTGACAATGAATGTGGACATACTATCTGAGCTGTTTATTCTGTGAAACTTTTTTAAAGTCTTAGTTATAACTTGCAAATTCATTTTTCTTATTTTGTCTCCAGTTTTGTTACATAAAATGAACTTTCTTTTGATGTTTATGCTTGTTTTTACAGGAATATGGATCATGAGAAATATGAGCCTTTCGTTATTTTCTCCCTCAGACTTGCTTTGTCAATGCAAATCATTGGTTTTTCAGTGAGGTTCCTGTCCTCATTTCTTTGGATTCAGATGTACAGATTAGGCATCTCAAGTGTTGACAGCGCACCTTATCGTGAAACCGATTTTGATGTGAGAAATAGTTTTCTAAATCCACCGATTCATGGGATAGTTAGAGAGAATTCTACTTCTGATGACATTTTAGGCGGATCAATTTATGATCCTACCTATTACTCTTCACTCTTTGAGGATGCCCAAGAAAAAGGATGTGTACATCAGGTAGTTTTCCTCCATAGTAACATCTATTTTTTTATTGGATAGTTTTTATCATGTTTTTGTTGGCATCATTTGTCAAAACAATCTCTTTGACAAAAATAACTTAAACAATGCAGTAGGATACTCCGACCATTTTATGCAATTATAAATTTTATATCCTCATGCACATTAGGTTTCAAGTAAAATGCAACTGCTCAAATTACTTTTGCTGAATATAATGGCCACATCTTGGAATAGTACAATGAACTGATCCGTCTTATAACTTGTCCAAGAAAAGACCAAGAGTTTGAACATTTGTGTAAGGTTTGATTTTCATTTAAACTGTCTATGCTTACATATTTGCATCCCATGGAAGAATCCAATCCACTGCCATGTGAATTCTGTGTTTAGTCTAGCAACTTTTGTTGAGATGTAAAATAATTCATATTTCATTTATCTTGTGTATATCACATGTCCACATTATGTAATAATGGTTAACTCTCAAAAAGCTAGTGAAATGGAAGAATACAAATGATAAGTGATCTACATTAAATTGATATAGGCTATTTAGACCATTGGAGACGAGTGGAAAATTGCTTTTCCTGAATAACTTGTCTTGGGTGGTTAATTGTTTCTTATCTTAAATCATAGAGAAAACATAGTTGCTTTAGCGCTGGTATTAACATTTTACTTCATTTCTTTATAAAAGGGCAGCCCGGTGCTATAAAGCTTTCGCTATGCGCGGGTCCGGGGAAGGGTTGGGCCACTAGGGTCTATTGTACACAATCTTACTCCGTTTGTTTTTTTGTTTGTTTTGTTTTGTTTTGTTTTGTTTTTTTTTTTTTTTTGTTGTTTCCATGACTCAAACTTGTGATTTCTAGGTCACATGACGACAACTTTACCGTTGCCCCAAGGCGCCCCTTCACTTCATTTCTTTATACACTGAATAAATTACTACATTTCCCTGCTCTTATCTATTTGTGTTCAATTCATTACCATTCTCTTCTATTCTAGAAATATTTTCGGAGGACTAGCTTTACTGAGAAGGATAAAAAGAATTTGCCATTAGCAATGATGTAACCTGAAATTACTTGTTCTTTGCAGGTTAACAATGGAATTGGTCATGATGGTGGGTCCACATCATCTGCTGAAACCCCACAACTCAAATCATGCGTCAGTCGGTCTTTTCAAGTTATCGATGTAAGTGACAAACCAAATTTCTATTAGCTTCAAATAACTTAGCGATAGTATATTGAAATTCTTTCTATCCTTTGTCAATGATCTGCAGTTAACTCATAGAATGCCCTTCATATAATTGTTTTGTTTGTCAATGAATTTCTATTACCTACTTCTCTTGTGGTACTAGATTAATTTGACAAACTCTGGAGTGAAAAAAAAAAATTAGAAGGATCTCTATAAAATTTTTTGATCATGGATGATGGATCACAACTTTTGTTTTTCTTGACCTCACATCCTTCATGAATAACTGAGTTGCAGATATATGCTGTCCTAATTTTTTGTTATCAATGGCGTGGACTGCATCTAATAGTGTCCAGAAGACATATCTTGTCAACTGACAACGCTTGGTAGAGTCCGTTATCTCAATATGTATGATTCTTTTTGCATGTGCACATTTTTTCCTCTGGAATCCAATGTCATAACTGCCAAGTTTTACTTCAGCTCAACTAAATCATTGCTGTCATGAATACTTGTTGGGCTTTTGAAATTCTGATACTGCAGTATCAATGTTTTTTGGTTTTACTTTCTTTTCTGTTTATTCTACTCTAGTTTTACCTGTAAGCAAGACAGTAGTATACTGCTGATGCTCAACAATCTGACTCCATGCTTGCATATACATGCATCTTCTTTTCTAAAAACTGGAACTTTATGAACCAAGGTTGACCCTGCTATTGTGCTTCTAATTGCTTCACCTTTTGCATGGTTGCAGGTTGATAACTCACTGAGAAAGCCCTTGAATTGCTAATTTTAGTAATTCTGCTGCTCCTTGGGGGGTTCAACAAGCCATGCTTTCCCTTTTCCAATTTTTGTTTTCCTAAACTTTATTTGGGGGTATGCTGTGTACAGGAACTTTGTAGAGTTACCCAATTTTTTCAGATATATTTCCCCACCGTTTGTTGGCTTCCACAAATAGAAAAAAGGGCTCTGCTTTTCGCCTTTATTTGTTCTTGTGCTACTGTCATTGATTACCTTTCAACTGCTCTTCTTTTTTTTTTAACTTTTTTTTATTAAAGTGGATAAACAACATTTTTTTATTCAATGCTTAAAAGAAGTTAGTACATTGGCGCTCAAAATTGAGCTTCCCCAAATTGTTTCCTTGTCCGTGGTTCTCGAGGTTCCCCGGGGATTCCCAATCACAATTACATGGTGCTGATGGTGGTCCCCTCCTGTAGAGTCAGCTGTAGAAAGTCCTCTTCGAAGTTGTCCCCATTAGTTGGCGCTTGAGGTTGGCTTGCATGAATACAAGACAGAGAGCTTTGTGCGATGGTCGTTAGCGGGCCTAGCTTTTGCTTCATGTCGGCGTTGGCACCATGAATCCAAGATAGCAAGAGGAAAGCGATACCACGAATGATCCCAGAGAAAACGCGTTGTTTATTCTGGAAGCATCTTCGATTCCTTTCCAGCCAAATACTCCATGTTGTTGCCATAACCGCAAGATTCCATCCCCTACGTGCTTCCTTGGGCAGTTTTCCCCCCAGGCTGTGATGTCCCCATAGCTCTTGAGTCGATCGGGGGCGGATAGATAGGTTGAATAGCGGGCAAAAGTGTTCTCATATTTGTGTTGTGACTGAGCAACTTGTGAGGAGATGTACCGTTTCTTTTTGCTCATTACATAGGTAGCACAGGGTCCGGCTCCCTTTCCATTTGCGTTTGATAAGGCTGTCCATGGTGAGTATTTTGTTGTCCGCGGCTAGCCATGCGAATAGTTGAATCTTCCTTAGGCACGGCAGCCGCCATAGGTTGTTTGGGAACTGGCTCCGTACCCCCCCATCCCAGGCGAAATTGTAGAGGGATTTAACCGAGAATGCCTCGTTCCGCCCAAGATTCCAAATTCTGGTGTCCTATCGATCCTCTTGTGTCATGGCGATTGCTTCCAGAAGCGCGTCCATCTCCCACGCACCTTTCCCTAGTCAGCGGCCCTTGTTTCAGTAGCGGTTGGGTTTGTGTTAGTTTGTCCCTTGCCCTCCCAAGCGAGAGATGTTGGTTTAGAGCGGAGGTGACAAGATCTGGGAAGATGCTGCTCAGTGCTTGCCCTTGGATCTATTTATAATACCTCAGGGGTTGACTGTGTCTCCCTTCCCTGCTTTCACTTCAAGTCCCATTTTCACAATTCACCACTGGTCTGATACCCCTTTCCAGAAGTAGGATGCTCTCCTTGTCACTCCCTTATGCGGGTTAAGGAAGGAATTCCTGAAGTACTTGTTCAGAATGATGCGCTGGCATAAGTTGGCCTGTCCATTGAGAAGCCTCTACTACCACTTGCCAATCATAGCTGCATTAAAACCTCTAATGTCTGTAATTCCCCATCCCCCTTGTTCCTTTGGTCGGCAGATGCGGTGCCAGTTGACCAGCTGTAAGCTTTGCCCTTAAGCTCTGGTTCGTGCCAGAGGAAGTCCCTCCTCAGATTATCTATTCTCTTGGTTACCCACTCTGGGAGCTTGTATATTGATAGCCAGTAGTTTGGTATAGTTGTGAGGACCGAGTTGATCAAGGTGATTCGTCCCGCCATGGAGAGAAGGCAGCCCTTCCACGAGCAGATCTGCCTATTGATCTTGTCGATTAGTTGGTTCCATTCCGGGTGTTTAGGCTTTTTCCCGGATATCGGGATTCCCAGGTAGTTGATGGGGAGTTTGCCAATTTGACAGTTGATGGTGTTGGCGGTCTGCATTTGCTCTTATGCAGTTCAATCTGAGGGAGATGAGGTGGCTCTTGGGATAGTTGATGCAGCGCCCGGAAAGTCCCTCAAAGAGGTAGAAAATGAGCTTTAGGGTTTGCATATGCTCCAGATCCCCAGAGCAGAAAACCAGTAGATCATCGGCGTATTGGAGAGAGGTGACCTCATCTTCCGGCTGCTCCCCATGTTTGATACCTCTGTATATGTTAGCTTGAGATGCTCTAGTTATCATGGTTGTGAGGACATCTGTTGCGAGTACAAAAAGGAGGGGGAAAGAGGGTCCCCTTGTCGCAGTCCTCTCTTGTGTCTTATGTATCCCCCTGTCTTCCCATTAATGAGTAAGTTAGACTTGGAAGTGTGATGGATTTCCCGGATCCAGGAGACCCACCGTGGTCCAAATCCCTTTGCTGTTAGAATCTCCAGTAGAAAGTCCCAATCCACAGTGTCGAATGCCTTTTCGAAGTCAATCTTGAGTATAGCCCCCCCTGGTCTTGGAGACGCATTTTGTGGATTAGCTCATCCACGGCAATTATGTTGTCTTGAATGGACCGCCCTTTGATAAAAGCCGTCTGTGACTCATTGACTAACCCTGTATTGACACCTTGGAGTCTGTTGGCAAGTACTTTGGTGATGATTTTCATGGAGCAGTTGAGTAGACTAATCGGTCTATTGTCTCGTATCTCCTTCGGGGTCTCCTTCTTGTGGATGAGGATAATATGAGCCCAGTTGAGTCTCTCGAGCTGTGTTTGCTCGCTGTGTAAGTCTAGGAATAGTTTGAATAAGTCATCTCTGATGAACTCCCATCCCTTTTGGTATATGGTCATTGGGAAGCCATCTGGGCCTGGGGCCTTGTCACCATTTAGTTCTTGTACGGCTCTATCGATCTCTTCCAATGTAAAGGGATCTTCCAAGTGGCTTAGGTCCGATGCTTGTTGCTGGTCAAATATCCTGTTCTAGTTAGTGGTGTAACGGTTTGGGCGGGCCGTGCCCAATAGGCCAGTGAAGTGAGTCCTGATCGCCTTGTCAATCTCGTTGGGATCTACCAACGTGTGCCCTTGGTCCTCGATGTTGTGTATCCAGTTTCGCAATCTACGCTGGTTGGCAATTGCATGGAATAATTTAGTGTTATTGTCCCCTTCTTTCAACAATGTAATCGTCGAGCGTTGCCCTTAGTGCGCTTCCTCAGTTCTGATGATCTCATCGTATGCTCGTTGTATGTCGGTGTATTCTGAGATCTCGTCCCCTTGAAGGTCCTGTTCCTCCTGTGTGAGGTCAAACTCTTGTATTCTGTGCAGAAGGTCCCCTTTCTGTCTCCTGGAGTTCTTGTAGTTATCAAAGCTCCACTTCATTAGTCTTCTTCTTATCTGAGTGAGCTTCTTGGCCATAGTAAATGCTCTGTTTCCCTCGTAAGAGGCTTCTGACCACCAGTCCTTCAAAGATCCCCAAAATCCTTTGCTTCGCCCCCATTCCCTCGTTGAACTGAGCAGGGCTTCACCTTGCCTTGATTCTTTGCCGTGAGGCGTGATAGGGGCATGATCGGACCTTACCCTCGGTAGCGCGGTCTGCCAAACTTTGGGGAAGTCTGTAAGCCATTCTATTGATAGTAGGAATTTATCAAGCCTTGCCATAGTTGGTGTGGATCGCCCGTTTATCCAGGTGAATTGGCGGCCATGCAGTGGAGGGTCATAGAGTTGGAGCGTTTGGATGACTTGCTCAAACTCACTCAGCTCGGCTTCTGAGTGTATGCCCCTATTCTGCTCATCCCTCGTTCTTATGGCATTGAAGTCACCCCCCACTATCCATGGACCACTCCATCTTGTTCTAACCTGCTTCAACTCCTCCCAAAAGATGATCTTCTGTCGTCGGTCACAGGGGTCGTACACGGTGGTAATCATCCATTTGTATAGGCTTTGGATATCCTCCAAGATGAGAGTTATGGAGTAGGTGTCGGTGAATCTTGCGATTTCCTTGAACTTGTTGGGGCTCCACCCAATGCAACATCCACCTCGAGTGTCGTTGGCGGGTAGTATTAGCCTTTATGTATATGTTTTCCCTCCCACTGACCGCCAGATGTAATTATCTAGCGTGGACAACTTTGTCTCTTGTAGACAGAAAAGGTCCACGTGTTGGGCCAGTAGATAGTCCCTGATGAGGAATCTCTTATTCCTTTTCCCTAACCCTCGTACATTCCATGAGATGAGCTTCATAAACAACCTTATAATAGCCCCTCATGCGAATGTTCAAAGGTGACTGCTTAGTTGCAGCCGTTTGCTTCCCCGTGGGCTCGCTCCGCCTCGAGGTTGCACATGTGCGACACGTATGTGTCCATGTCACCCCCTGTTTGTTCCGTGTCCATTCCCACAGTTATTGCTGATGCTATGCATTCCCTGCTTGGCCATTCAGTGAGTGTGAGTGGAATGGTGACTAAGGTTGAGTTTATACCTGGTGAGGAGTGCCATGTCTTTTTTTTTTTTTCTTTTTGTTGATTGTGGCCCCGATTAGCGGATGTGCTGAGTTTGGGTGAGTTTTGGTTGTGTCGGTCAAAGGCTCATTCCTCGGCCTACCTCTAGGCCTTACAATCTTCTGTGGCGTTTGCGTTTCTGGTTTGTTCACCCTTTCTGAAATAAGCTCCCATGTTTCATCCGGGACTAGGATCCATACTCCTCTAATGTTCCTTGGCTTCATCTTGGTTAAGTCATTTGTGGTTCCATCGCCCACTTGGAAGGCTTGGAGTTCCTTTATAGCAAGAATGTTTTCCTTGGGTGTGTAGTCTTCTCTGTGGTCCTCCCTTGTGAGGTTTGTTGCACCATTAATGGGGTGTAATTGTGTGGGGGTTGTGTCATTTGTTTGAGCATTGATAGAATTCATTTCCATGAAGTATGCAACAATTCCATGTGATGTGGAGCATTTAATTATTGGGTTTTTAATTACCCGAATAGTCCTTTTATTTTTCTCTCTTCTGTTTTGGTCTTTTTTATTTTATTTTATCCTAATTTAATCTCTCTATTGTTTCAATTGGGTAAATTGAGTCCCCCACCCTAACTGATGTTATTATTTATATTTTATCCTAATTTAATCTCTCAGCGCTGACATGACTTTTCTATTGATTATTATATTATTAAAAAATTAAAACTTTAACAAGTGGACTAAATATTAATTTTTAATAAATAATTACAACTAAAAAACATTAAAGCAAATAATTTAACTAAAATTAATTATTAAATAAACATTATTAACAAACCCTAACTCTCATCTCTTGCGCCGCCTCCTCGCCCGCCGCCACGCCACAGTGCCTTCTTCTCTGATCTCCACTCCACCGACACCAACAACTACACCTCCCTCCACATTGCACTCACCCATCGTGACTCCCTCCCCGCTGTGAACCCCGCCAGTGAACTCTTTAGGCTCCGGTTCGCCCGCAATGCTGCCCGCGTCGAAACCCTAGTGGCCGCCATTGCCACCTCTGAGAACCGGATGGGGCACAAAGGTTATACCAGCTCCTTGGTCTTTAGTCTACCCTAGGGCAGCGGCGAGTACTTCACGTGCATCGGAATCGGCACCGGCATTGATCAATTTCACAAACACCTCATGAGCATCAAATGGACTCCAGAGTGCAGCGCTTCTCTCAATCAATTCAACAAACACCTCATGAGCGCACTGGGACCCACTACCGACCAAAACACATCACCGTCTCCTCCTCTCTTCTCAAGATCGCGATCGTAAGAGCTCCAATCTCCACTAAGATCGACGTAGGCACGCTTCTCACGATCCTTTTTTCGCTGAATAATTCAGTAGAGGAATCATATTTTTTTTCCTTTTTTGGGAAATTATGGGGATAAAGGTGATGGATCCAAGTGGTGTTTTCGTCGTCGTGATCTATTTGCTGGCGATGATGGTCATCCTGTCGGTGATTCGGGATTTCGGGGCGGTGCTGCCGACTATAGTGGCGTTTTTCAGGGGGCCGCCGGAGGCGGAGCGAGAGATGAGTGTTAGGGTTAGTGTTTGTTAATAATATTTTTTTTTAAAATAATTAATTTTTAGTTGTATTATTTGTTTTATTGTTTTAGTTGTAATTATTATAATTATATTATTTATTAAAAATTAATTTTTAATCCACCTGTTAAAGTTTTAATTTTTTAATAATATAATAATCAACAGAAGAACCAGGTCAGCACTGAGAGACCTAAATAATAACGTCATTTAGAGTGGGGCACTCAATTTACCCAATTAGATAAGTAGAGGATTAAATTGGGATAAAATAAAAAATAGGGACTAAAAGGGAAAAAAGAGAAAAATAGATGGACTATTCTGATACTTAAACAAATTATTGGGGTGTTTTTTTTATACCTTTGTCAAACTTTCACAATTAGATTATAAATACAAAGGATATTTTGTTATAGAATTATTATTGTGCCTCCAAGTACTTCAACAAATAAGAACTGGTTTTCTTTCTTATTAGATTTAATTTTTTAAATTAGTATAATTATTATTTAATATTTAAAAGAGAAAATTACTGTATGGTCCCAACATATTTTCTTTTTTTCCTGCAGGCCCCTCGACTTTCCAACTCCCTAGTCAGACCCTCCTTTTAAAATTATTCCCATGAGGTCCCTCCTGTCAGGTTGCTGCTATGTTATTTTAAAAAATAACAGGAATGACCCTTTCTCTTCCCCTTTCTCTGTGTTTGCCCTTCTCTTTGTGTGTTATTTAGGCGCAACAAATCCCGCCCAATCACATTGCCTTTCCCCCTGCCATACCGATGGCTTGCTTGGGCAGCAAGTTTACTCATCCAATATACTTTCTCATTTCTCCATCGAGAGCTTCTTCTGCTCATCATCCGCGTATCAGTTCTTTCCTCCACCTTGAGCTTAGACTCTACATCTTCACCACCCTTCGCCAATGGAGACCATCTTTGTTGTTGCGAGGTACAAATGAAAAGGCCATGCGCTTGACTTTACCATATTGTCCTTGTGTCAATCGGTGATGGAGGATATCTCCAATCATTGGAGCCTCGAACCTTCATGTGTGAGAGTGAAGTATGTCTAGGGATGACTATGGGGCGGGGCGGGGGCGGGGGCGGGGCAGGCCTCTACCACCACCCCCCCGCCCAAATGTAGCGGGTGGGGCGAGACGCGGGGCACCAATATACCTAGAATAAAGAAAAATTTACCGATTAAACTCGAATAAAATAAACTTAATGGCAATGTAAAAGCACTTTGATATACAAGCTCGAGAGAAGAGTGGGAAAACAGCCGCCAAAGTCCAAAGAGTCCAAACAAATCTTCATTGTAAACCCTAAAACTATATAATCTAATATATATATAAAGGTATTTTTGTATTTTTTTAGCGGGGCGGGGCGGGGCGGATTTTAAAGGGTCTTTACCACGCCCCGCATTTCTCCGCCCCATTCGGGGCGGATCGGGTCGGAAACCACGGGTCGGCTCGGGTATTGCCATCCCTAAGTATGTCGTCCCAGACGTTCACAAAACTATATGTTCCGTTGAGTCAGATGGGGATTTCTCGCGGATGTGCAGCTTGCATCGTATATTCAATAAGATGGTGGTGGACATGATGGTTGAGGACATGGCTGCTGCGACATCGGAGGACAGGACAGAATCATCTGATGCCCAGTAATGATTTGTCTTTTTCTCTGTTGAAGTTGGGTTTTTTTTTTTGGTGAAGTTTCGCTTAGTATTCGGCCCGAAGCGTGTATGTTTCGTGATCTTTCGCTTATTAAATGTGCTGTTGAAGCAGTTAGTTTGACCTAGTATTTGTCTTCACGCTTACTATCCGACCCTAATCGTGTAGTTTTTCTTGAGTATTCATATAGTTTTTGGAGTCTCACTTATTATTACGTGGTCGTATAGTTTGTTTTGGATTAATCGTTTACTACCTTGGTTAAAATTGTTTATTGTTTTGGTTTACTCATTTACTATTTTGGATAAAATCGTTTATTTTCTACGCATGTGTTCCCACCCAACGTTGCAATCACAACGAGAAGAAATTAACTTACATACGACGGAGTACTTGGAGTTAGAGTCCATGGTGATCGACATAGTCGGACAGAGATTTGAGAATGCAGATCACTTTAGGGAAGCTTTACGGGCCTTTTCCATCCGGCGTAATTTCGACTATCGATTTATTAAGAACGATAAACATAGAGTCACTGTAGAATGTGTAGTAGATGATTGTGAATGGCGTCGCCACGCATCGAGGGATGGCGCCGTTCAAACATTCAGGGTTAAAATGATAAAAGGCCCACATACATGTGGAGGGGGGATTGGGTCATCCCATCCAAAGGTTTGTAAGAAGTGGGTGAGCAAAACTGTGGTTCAGAAACTGAGAGATCAGCCACTCTACAAGGCCGTGGATACACAGAAGGACATATTACGTGACAAAGGAGTTCACCTGCGGTACAAGCAGGCCTGGTTGGGTAAAGAGCTCGCGCGTGAAAAGATCCACGGAAGCGATGCTGCAAGTTACGATCTCTTGGTATGGTATGCGGATAAAGTGGTCAAAACCAATCCAGGTAGTGTTGTGCTTTTAGAGAAAGAAGGTGAAAGGTTTAAGCGAGGGTTCTTCTGTTTTCGAGCAGTTCTTGATGGTTTCAGGAAGGGGTGCAGACCGCTATTATTCCTAGATGGAACTCATCTATTGCGGAAGTATGGCGGCACGTTGTTGGGAGCAACCCGTAAAGACGACAATGAAGGATTCTTCCACTTAGCGTTCGCAGTCGTTGACATTGAGACTAACGAGAATTGGACTTGGTTTGTGTCAAAACTAGGTGACGCATTGTACAAAATTGGCGAACCATATGAGAAGATCCTTACGCTCATATCAGACCGATCGAAGGGTCTTATCAACGCTATTGCCAGAGTTTTCCCCTCGTGCCCCCATACCTATTGCTTGCGGCATCTTCATGCAAACTTCGCGAAGGGGAATGATGCTATTAATGGGGTTCTGGCTGCATCACTGCAGACATACAACTGGCTATTTCAAAAGTCAGACATGGAGCATTGGTGTACTTTCTTATTTAAAGGGTCACGTTGGGGTGAGATGTACTCTTATATGACGGAGTCTTTCAATGCATGGATAAAGGAGGCCTGTCACCTACCAGTGACAAACATGGTGGACTCTATAAGGTATGGGGGTTAGTAGTTATTTAAATGTCGAAGCGTTCATCGTTCGGAGTTATCGTTTATTAAAACTTCGTAAAAGTTTATTATTATTGCCTGATCATGTATGTATTTTGCCTATACATGTATTATGACTGCCTTATGCGTTTATTTTCTACGCTATTTCACGCATTATCCTGGAAGCGTTTATTTTCCCTGGGTTTTAACTTATTGGACAGTCGAAGCATTTATTGTTTGGTGTAATCGTCCATTATAACTGCTTATGCATTTGTTTTGTGTGTTTTTGGCATAAGATGATGAATATGATGTGTCACCGTCGAGAGCAATGTAAGAAGTGGGAAGGTTATGTCTGTCCTGAGGTACACAAGAAGATTGAAGAAATAGTGTAAGAAAGCAGGTATTTGAGAGTCTATCGTTCAAATGGGGAAAAATTTGAAGTGGTGGACAATCATAACAATTTCGTCAACTTAACGAGTAAGACCTGCTCTTGCCGTCGTTAGAAAGTTTTCGGTCTCCTATGCGCTTAAGCACATTTGCGCAGCAATTATGCAAACAGACACAAGTTTATATCGTTATATTGATGACTTCCTCACGGTAGCAGGATATAGAGCATCATACGAGGAACTAATATTTCTGATTCCTGACCACAACAGACCGACCGATGCCTCACGGGAACTTCACATGCGTCCACCTTTGACGAAGAAGAGGGCCGGCCGCCCTAGACGGCGAAGGATTGAGTCGCAAGGATTCGACATTAGACCACTTCATTGTAGTCAGTGTCATGAGGCTGGGCATAATAGAAAAACATGCAACTCTGTCATAGCGGACTGAGTGAGCATAAAGTGTATGTATAATAAACTAGTTTTGATGGATAGTAAACAACAGATTGGCGTGTATTATTTGGAGTTTTCTGATGCGTCCTTTATTATACAGAATAATAGGATTATTTTACGGTATAAATCATGTATTTTAGCGTTGTTTTCATTTAGAAGAATGAATCGAGAATCATAAATAAATTTCAAAGTAACATTCGTGTGCAAAAGATATGGAATTACATTTCACAACAGATCTGAGAACAAACAAAACTCAAAATGTCATCTACATTGCTGGCTGCAGATGGTTCTTTGCATTCCGTCCTCACCCAACCAGAAATTATGTGTCACATCAGTGGCGAGGAACCCGCAGGGTGGGTAATCAAAAGTAAATTGCCTACGTTCTGTAAATCTCTTACCAGGAAACCAGGTTACATGGCGAATTATTTGTGCGACGGCTCCTCGAAACTGGTAGATGGCGGCACTACCTGACCTTCTGCATTTGACAACCCCTAATGAATCATCCACTTTCCCTTCAGTGACGCTGTTCAAGAGTCGCATGCCCGATTCCCTCATTTCCTCGCTCTTGAACAATATTATACATGTTGCATATCGAGCAAGTAGGGAACCTCCCTTCGCTGCGTCAATGAGACGTTGTCATCTAGAGGGCATTTCCAACTGAAGAGTTTCCTTCTTTCAATCAATCAATAGTTAACAATGTTCACTACGAGTAATTGCAGAGAAACACTACGAAAGGAGGTAGGAGATACTCACCGGGCCGAGCATGATGATCGCTCTCAGATTCCCACATGCAGCACACATGCTGAGGAATCCCACATATTCGTGGAATGAAGGAAGACAATAACGGGTATTGGTGTCAACGAAAATGTTTTGTCAAACTATCCGACTCTCATATATCCGTTGAAAGGGCTTACAACTGTTGGGTTAGAAATCAGTTTACTATAACTGAAAGCTTTATTAGACAACCAAACAACAAAACAGAGATGAATGAAGAAAAATCTCAATTACCATTGCCGTAAGTTCTTCATATCGTCGAGTGGTCTTCTTGGCTGCGACGCCACGATGATGAAAATCTTAGTTCAAATTTCTTCGGGGAGAGCTGAGAAAGATGGAAACTTTTCCGGCTTCATTGTCTTTTAGATTTTACAGTCGCAATAAGGAAGAAGGAAGATAGAGAACAAAAACAGGCTTGCAAGTGTTGATATGCATTGAACACTGAAGCGGTGTTTATAGGGAACAAGGTTATTAAACGATGTGACTGCTCCGGACGCCTCGATTTTGGAACCGTTATGCTGCTGACGCCACCGAGCGGATAGTTATAGCCACTGGGGACGCATATTATGGGAAGGCGAACCATCATCATGGTGCGCCGAACATTGGAAAAACACGCCACTATACGTGTTGTATACGATTAGGTCGAAATAATACGCACAGTAGAACTCTTTTAAAAACGCACGATTAATGTTCATAATGAACTATATAGGTCAAATAATACACGAATAAGCTTTAAATTTAATTGTCAATCCACTTCGTAAACATTACAAGTCTAATAATAAATTTTGTAAGTCCGTCTCAGTCATGAACTAGAATGTTTAGTAAGCGATTGTACCACCGTATTAAACGAAGAAGTTTTACATAGTTGTATCCTTTGCCAAATTCGACGACGGTTTGCACCATAGCAGCCCATCCATTAATAGCTGAGCGATCAACCTGAGCCTCACACTAGGGACTTCGTAAGAGTCAAATTTTATATCACGCCCTTGTAGAATCAGTTCCATGTATCAGATTGTGAAAACTGAGCAATCTGTCATCCCTGTGTCTTGATGGGGGCAGTCCCTAATGTGTCACGTGGGCCAATCCTCAATGTCATCAACCTTGGTTATGGACGCGATGTACTTGTCGCACAGTCGACGCTGCAAATATGTTTTATTATGATTACAACATACCTGAGTTAAAAAATCTACACATAATATTAAGCAGTTGAAAGTCGTACCATTTAACATGCGTCCCTGTCGTAATTAGCACCTACGCATGAGGAGTAGTGTAGATATTCACGGTTTTCCCGCTCCACTACTAGGAGATGGTAGTATTCGTGGCTGACGATTGGCATTAGTACAACGTCCAATTCTTGGAAGTTCAGGAGTGCCTCGGTCATGAACTTTGATAACCCACTGCCTGGTGCTTCTTTTCCAAATTGTGAAAGTAAACATACCAACGGCCTAATGATTGAAGCCTTCCGTTTGTACGGGTATGGTTTCTCCTTTAGGGAATTCATCAACATTATCGTGAAGACGTCAACCATGCCATCAGGAACCATAGTACCCTCAATCAGATGGTATAATTGTCTGCGTGTAACCTGGCACTGATCGCTCGACCACACGATGGTGTTGTTGACGAGAATACACGTAGGACGTCACTTAATCGAAAAATCAGATAATCAGAAAATAACACGCTTAAGCATCGTAATAAGCAATAATTCCGAATAATAAAAGAAATAGTCAAGGAAATACACGTATACAAATATTACACGCTTATTGGCGTTTAATGATCGACAAATAGAAACATAATACATGCATAAAACGTATAATAAACATTAATGACAAATAAATACATAATTAAAGATCTGTAGTAAGCGAAAGCCCCGAATAAGAATGTTAGTGACTTACTTGTCCATTCTGCTATTCAGATACATGGACGCCGCAACCTTTTGTAGCTTCTCCAGCTTGTTGAAACCAGCCGGCCTCTTGTTTGAAAGTAGGAAGTCAATGGCATTGTCCACAGGCTCGGGAGCATTCTCATCAACCAGGACGATGGCTTTGGCATCTTCCCGCTGCTTGGGCAAATCACTTTTAGAGATGGATACTTCCGGAGGTGGATCATAAGTTTCTTTAAGAGACTTTAGAATGTTTCCTATCTCCGCTGTCGTCCCTTCGTCCAAGTTCGCTTCCTTTGTCCTTTCCTCCCTTCTTGGACTAACATTTCGCACAGAGGCTGTTGTCCTCCGCTGCTTTACTATCTCTGTCCGGGGGCGTGTCACGCGAGTGATCCCCCTTTCAGGAGGTGGTGGTGCGTTCGCTTTCTGTCTTGGGGCTTGCTTTTGTGCGGGTGGACACTTTAGAGAGTTTTTTTGTCGTGGGGCGGCCTTTTGCAATGAAAGCAGCAAGTGGTTGTTCTGGTGATGCGGTTGCTCTTGCTTGTGGTTCTAGAGCTATCTTTGGTGCTGCTTCTAGAGTTGGTGCTGGTGGTGGTGCTTCCGGTGGCGCCGATGCTTCAGCTGATGCTACTTGTCAAGCTGGCGCGTCTGCTGTTGGTGCTACTACTATTGGTGTTGCTGCTACTGGTCCCGCTAGTGTTTACACTTGCCGGTGTTCTTTGGTGCTTCTCTTGGTGCTTCTTGGTGCTTCTTCGGGTCAAGCTCGGGCGCTTCTATTGGTGCTCTTGCTATTGGTGTTCTTCATTGGTCCCGGGTGTTTACGCGCATCTTGTTCTTGGTGCTTCTACCTTTGCTTCTGGTGCTTACAGTGGTGGTGCCGGTGCTTCTCTTTGGTATTCTTTGAGTGTCTTTGCCGTGCTTTGTTGGTGCTTCTACCGCAAGGCTTCTTTGGGAATGCTGATATTGGTGTTGGTGGGTCTTCTAGTGATACTGGTGGTGATGTTGCCATTCGTTTCCTCGGCCCCATGGCCAATTGTTTTGAATTGTTCCGTGGGCGAGCAGTGTAGAACTTACCAACGCTTCCGCCAGATTCAGGAGCCCTACTTCTTACCAGGGCATTCAACTTTGATACTAGTGCATCATACATGGATTGAAGTTCTCTTAGATCCATCTAGATGGACGCGATATCATCCTCCCCTGCTTTTGGTGGCTCCACCCGGACCGTCTTCTGCGGGTCGGTAATCGTCTTTGCCTTCCTCCCACGCTTCGACGGTCGTGTCTTCTTCTCGGGTGAACCCAAACTTCCCCGCCGGGGCGATGGCCTCCGTGGTTGGGCTTGTACGCACCTGATCAATTCAGCCTCTGCCTAGGTAGAGGGAGTGAGCGAACATAATTGCAATAATACACGAAGAATAATAGTAAATAAAGACTTTATTGTAGTCGGATAAGCGTTGAAGCAATTCGGTAAATAAGCAGAGCCCACCTCCTTCCCATTCACTGTTTTATGTAATTCAGAAAATGAACTCTGCTTATTGAAACTGTCCTTACCGTAGCAGAAAATGCAAGAGGTCTTCTTCAAGCATACCCTCTTGCTGGTCCCAGTCACCTCATGAAACTACAAGTTAAGTGCGAGGACGCACCCTCGCAAGTAGCCTGAGGTTTTGCATTTCCCATTAGGACGGGCGCTTACACGACTTGCTACATCGGGGACATAGTCCATCAACCACTTGTGGGTAGCCGGCGCCCGCGCATAGTCCCTGATAGTGGAGAGGTCGTCTGCATACTATGCAACCTAGTACGGGGTTGTACAGGAAGTGCTCGAGAACAGAAATCTACCTAAGAATTACACGACCAACATCTTAACAAAATTCTCCTCCTCGCCCTCGCCCTTCCCAGCGAGTTTGATGAGAGTGTTCTCGATGGTATAGCGGTGTCGGTCAGCTACTTTGCTTAGGAACCGACTCTCGAGATCAGCCTTTGCGGGCTTCGGCTTGAAGTTTACCACATGACCATGGGATGGGAGGCTAAGGACCATGGCGACATCCTTTACCCGGAACTCAAGCTGAGCTGAACCTATTTTGAAGTTTCCAGTCTTCACATCATACTTCAAGAGGAGGGAATCCAGTATCTCCTTCTCCTGGATGATAGGCTCCAAGTCCATAAAATGGCGAAAGGGAGTTCCCTCAAGTAGCTCCCAATACCGAGCTGTCATCAACGACCTCAGTTCTTTCAATGTCTTCACGAACGGAACCAGGTAGCACCTGGCGTTGATGAGAGGGGAGTTTTTCTTTTCCATCCTGTAGAGAACTACACGTTACATCAAACAAGTGCAGTGCTTGAACAAGTAATTGAAGCTGAATCTTTAGCATACAAATACAGGATTTGCCCTTAAAAATACACAAAGTCAGCTTTAAAATACTCTAAACCTTTAGGAAAATAAACTATTTACCCAACAAAAATAAACACTAAACTAAACTCCAGAGCATACCCATAAGCTCTAACAAGAGATCCAGTAACGAATCAGAATTCACTCATACTGTTACAAGATGTGCATTAAACCCCTAAATAAACAAACATGGTTTCTCCCCTGAATCACACATACTAAACCCCCCAAATCAAAATCAGGTTTCTTTGGGAGAGGCCAACCCTCAATCACAAACCCCAAACCAGTAGAACCGAAGAAAGACTCTTCGGGATAACTGGCCCTGAAACCCTAATCCCTAAACCCTAAACCCCAAAAACTGAATAACTTTCCTTTGACAGGGGATTACCTCGGAGATGATCGCTGGAAGTTAGGAGGAGATGTCTTCTCTGCGGCCGGAGGCGAACGGCGTTGCGAATTGTCATGAAGAGCAATCGACAGTACAGACCTGGAGAAGTTGGGAAGAAGAGTTAAGTTTGTACATTTGGTTCACTGTTGATGGGCATAAGAGTAATTTCATACCCTTTTTAACACTGTCAGTTACTTTTATAGCTGACATGACATCTATCCAAAAAGCAGGGGCTTTTTGGGAAGTGGGAAAATACCAAGGGCTTTTTGTGTAGTTGCAAAGTTTTGAAGGTTTTTTTGGAACTTTCCTCTATTTAAAATATAGGGAAAATTATTTATAATTGATCTTTGAAAATTTTCAAACTGATCAAGTAGTTTCTCTATTTTTTACCATTATTATTTAGTTTTTTTATTTATGAAAAATATCTTTTTATCCCTTTTGAATTTTTAGAGTCGTGAAAAACATGATTATCATATCCGAACTCATTTAAACATTTCTTATTTAAACACGTCCCAAGCCCATTTATAATATTTACCTAAATTTTCAAACCCATTTCAATCTTTAAATTGGTTCTAAACCTTTTCAAGCGGTCCTAAATCTATTTAGCGTTTTATGAGACCTCAAAATACACAAGAAAAATTGCTAAATATTTAAATTGTCTAAACAAAGAATTGCTAAAAAAATGAATATTTTTATAAAACTATAGTAAATAGTAAAGAAGGAGTAAGACAAAAGAAATGTAGAGGAAATTTTTCACTTTTTCTTGTTGTTCTTGTTGTTGTTATTAAACTCTTTGGATACAACCACAAATATATAGAAATTACAGGAGATAATGAAAAACCTCCTGGGCAAATGAAACGGTAAGAAATGAGGAGTTAAGAAATAACGGGTTAACGCATGGACATTCACACCAATTGAATACTTCGTAATACTCCCCCTTGAGTGTCCATTGCATAGAAAAGTGCCTCGTTAAAACCTTACTAGGAAAAATCCAGTGGGAAAAAATCCTAGTGAAGGAAAAGGAGCACATCTTCCTGTGCTGCCTCATTAAAACCTTGTTAGGAAAATCCAGTGGGACAAAACCATTACGACGGAATAAGAGTACAACACGTATATGACTCTCTCTGAAGAGAATATTATTGAAGATCCCTGAGGCGACGCATCCCAATGTTGCGAACAAATTTGTCTGAAGTTGAAGTGGGTAATACCTTAGTGAATAAATCTACAAGATTTTCATTGGATTGTATTTTCAGAACATTAATATCACCATTTTTCTCAAGATCATGTGTGAAAAATAACTTCGGTGATATATGTTTTGTTCAGTCGCCTTTGATGTATCCTCCTTTCAATTGAGCTATACAAGCTATCTTTATATAATATTATTGGTGTGTCCTTCTTGGACAACAAACGACAAGTTTCTTGAATATGGTGTGTCATTGATCTTAACCAAACACATCCATGACTTGCTTCTTGAATTACAAGTATTTCTACATGATTCGAAGAAGTAGCAGCTATGGTTTCCTTCATAGAACGCCAAGATATGGCCATCCTCCCCATGTGTAAACACATAACCAGTTTGTGATCAGGCTTTGTGCGGGTCAGATAAATAACCCGTATCTGCATTTCTAATCAATTCCCCTTCTCATTCATATATATAAAATAAACATATATCAATTGTTTCTCGAAGATAACGTAGTATATGTTTAATACCGTTCCAATGTCTTCGTGTTGGTGCAGAGCTGTATCTTTATAATAAATTTATAGCAAAAGCTATATCTGGTGGAGTACAGTTAGCAAGATACACTAAGATATGGTACTTCTTGACCAAGTAATTCTTCATTATCTTCTCGAGGTCGAAAATGGTTTTTCTGAATATCAAGGGATCGAATAATCATTGGGCTTGTTAATGGATATGCTTTATCCATATTAAATATTTACAAAATCCATTATGTATATGTTGATTGATGGATAAAAATATCACCCTTTAAGTGTTCGAACTGCAGACCGAGACAAAATTTTGTTCGCCCCAGATCTTTCATTTCAAATTCCTTTTTCAAATAATCAACAGTAATTGGAATCCTTTCAAGAGTTCCAATTATATTTAAATCATCAACATATACCCCAATTATCATGAATCCCTTTTCGGATTTTTGTGTGAACATACATGGGCAAATAGGGCCATTCTTATACCCTTCCTTTAACAAATATTCACCGAGGCGATGATACCACATATGCCCAGATTGTTTGAAACCATACAAAGATCTTTGTAACTTAATTGAATACATGTCTTGAATTGCATGCTTCAGGCATCTTAAGTCCTTCTGGGACTTTCATGTATTTATTATTATCTAGTTAGCCATATCAGTATGCAATAACAACATTGATTAATCGCATATGTAATTTTTCATTTACTGCAATGCTAATTAGATAATGAAACATTACTGTATCCATTACAGAGGAGTAGATTTCTTCATAGTCAATACCAGGTCTTTGTGAAAACCCTTGTGCGACGAGCCTTGTTTTATATCTAACAATTTTATTTTTCTCATTTCATTTTAGCACAAATACCCATTTGTATCCCACTAGTTTAACATCTTCAGGTGTTTTAGTTACGGGTCCAAAAACTACTCGTTTTGTGACATTGTTTAACTTTGCTTGGATTGCATTTTTTTATTCTGGCCAATCTTTTCTTTTCTGACATTCCTTAATAGATTTAGGCTCATAATCTTCATTCTCTTTCAAAGTGTCAACTGCCACATTATATACAAAGATATTGTCAACATTTGTTTCTTTTATGTCCCATTTTTTCCCATTTGAGACATAATTTATGAAAATTTCCTAATTTTTTTCATCAATTTCAGGATCTTGAACTTCTTCTAGAAGTTTGTTATCATTTATTTCAATGCTCGTTTTATCCTCATTTTTATGATTATTTGTTCCCCTTCTCTTTCAACAATTTTTATCTTTTGAACCAGCTGGTCTTCCACGCTTCAGGTGTACTTTAGATTTATTTGTTATAGAAGGTCTTTTTGTGACATTGATTCTAATAGGAGAATTTTCAGCGGGTATATGTGATTTTGTTATTCTTTTTTGACCAGAGAATGGATCTGGTAGTTGATCTGCAGCTGTAAATTAATTATCTCTTGAACTTCGAGTTTACATTATTTTGTGCGAGCATCTAAATGATTTAAACTTTGAGCATTCCATGTAATTTCTTTTTCCAGCATGTTCATTTTTCCATTTTCCCCCTAATGTTGGAAAATTTGTTTCATCAAAATGATAATCAACAAATCTAGCCCTGAAAATATCCCCTGTTAACGGCTCAAGATATTTAAAATAGAAGGAGATTCATATCCAACATAGATTCATGTTCTCCTTTGAGGGCCTATTTTAGTCCTTTGTGGGGGAGCAAGGACATATACTCCATACCCAAAAACTCTCAAATGAGATATATTCGGTTCTTGCCCATAAACCAATTGATTGGGGGGGGGGGGGAGAAATTTTGATAACTTGTTGGTCTTATGCGCACAAGGGATGTGGCATGTAAAATTGCATGTCCCCAAGCATAGACCGGAAGCATTTTTTTCATTAATAACGGTCAAGCAATTAATTGAAGCAGCTTTATAATTGATTCAGCCAAACCATTGTGTATGAACATGAGCAATAGGATGTTTAACTTTTATTCCAATGGACATGCAGTAATCATCAACCGCTTGAGATGTAAATTTACCGGCATTTTCAAGTTGTATTGTTTTAATGGCTTGATAATGAAAATGTGCTCATAATCGAATAATTTGAGCCAACAAACTCGAAAACGCCATTTTTCGAGTTGGCAATAAGCAAACATGTAACCATCTTGTTTATGTGTCAATTAATACCATAAAATATTTAAATGACCCACATTGTGGATGAATTGGTCAACATATATCTCCATGAATTCTTTCCAAAAACATAAGAGATTCAGTCCGTATTTTATTTATTGATGGCCTGATAATCATTTTGCCTTGAGAGCATGCTAAACAGGAAAATTCTTTTGATTAAACAATCTTCAGGTTCTTCAACAGATATCGATATGAGTTTTCAATTATTTTGAGCATCATTATTGATCCAAGATGGCCAAAACGATCATGCCACAGAATAAATGCATTTGAGTCAGTAAACTTCTGGTTTAGTATAGCATTTGCTTTAACTATCCAAATATACGTAATAAAGGCCAGATAAGAATGCAGACAGTTTCTCCAATACATGCTTATTACCCGAAGTAATACCAGTAATGTGTAAATATTCTTTGTTTCCCACACTCGACGCTTCTATTTGAAACCCATTGAGACATATATCTTTCAACTTAATAAGTTTCGGTGGGACCTTGGAGAATATAATGCATCAGTTATAATAAAATTTGTTTCAATAGGAAACAATATATTTTCTCTTCCGGAGCCTTCAATCAAATTTATAATACCCGATATTGTATTAATACTGGTTTTATCCATTATTAAATGGGAAAAATATTTCTTGCTCTTAAATATCGAGTACGTTGTCGCACTATCAATAAGACATTGATAAGTGTTCATTTGAGCAACATATTCTACTATATTCTTGTATGCATTTTGATAGGGATACAATGAAGGAGGTGTCCCTCGACATGTGCGAAGAAACTTAAATTTTTATTAATGGATTATGAAAGGTTACAATGTGATATTCAAATTAAGAAGAGCCAGAAGGATCAGCACCAGTAATGGTGTCCCGGGCTTCGCCAAGTTGAACGTCAAGGGTGGACCTTTTCTGACACCCATTGTGCCCAAGGATATGGACATCGAAGCATTCGTCCTCCCAAAGGACAAAAATGAGAAGATCTCCCTCAGTCACTTATGGTCCATCACAAAATCCCACCACCCATCCTTGAGAAGGACCTCCCCAAGCTGTCCCGCCCACGACAGCCTAACCCACCAGTAATTACCGCTTGGCCCACGAAGCCTTATAAGTCCATCAGGCACATGCCTCATGCTACGGTGGAAGGCTATTGGGATCCAAAGTCGCCGAACTAAATCACCAGCGCTGAAAAATTTATAGAAAGAAGGACGACTATTCTCACCCATTATGTTCAGAAGAATGATCCCTAAAAAGCTACCACTCCCTCCATTTTATACTGCCATTTTGAAGGAAGTTACAAAAAGGCGATTAATGCCTTGGTCGCAATCCCAAGGAGTCCTTGACGCTTCGTTTGCTACGAACTCCTTATGAAATCCGCTTTGGAAACGTGCAAATAACTTATTTAAACAGAAGAAAATTACTATACCCATTCTTCAACAACGGTTTAGCGAGAAGTTTGGGAATAAATCTTTTGCTTTAGATAACTGATCAATTATACTGTTTTAAGAACAAAGGACACACAGGGTCATTTGAACAAGCTATTTAACTAGGAATATGAGACATCAGCCTGATCCGATGTGAAGCCTACACTCAATAATTGACTCCTATGAGGCTTTCCAAATAGATTGGACAATAGTTCCAGCCATCTCCGTTCAAATACCATTGAAAGAATAAGTAAGAAGCAAGACGAGAAGGCAATTCATGATTCAATTCTGAAATAAAAGGAATAAAAGTTCAAGAATGTTTTAAGTTCCATACAAAATTCCTATTAAAAATTCAAATAGGAATCCAATCATTACAACGTTTTTACTATATGGAGTCCCAACGTCTCATTCCAAGATCTTCCTTTGACTTGGGCACCTTCTCCTTCCAGATTTCATCGATGAGAGAAGCATGATGTTGGCTGTAGGGTCCCAAAATCGGCATGGATTCTCGAGTAGCTCCCCGATTCCGGGGCATTTTATCTAGTTGCTCTACTAGCATCGTCTTCAACTCCTCGATTTCCATCTGAAGCCTTCTTGTTTCTGGCCTGCTTGCAAAGTGAAAGAAGAATAAGAGAAATTAGAAAATCCAACAATCTATGAGAACAGACCAGAAGGTGGAAAAGGATTTGTTCTTCACCTTTTCTAGATCAAAATTTGAATGGCAGATTGGAATCCTAAATCTCTAAAATCAGCATAAACTAATTCAGTGATACCAACATCAGCAGACAGAATAGCTCTTTAGAAATGAAGAAAAAGCTATCTGAGAATGAAGATGAATGATAAAAGCTTAGCTAATCCTCTCTTTACCCCAAGCTAACGGTTCTTTCCTCGTTTTATGTTTCCGATGTATTATCCTTCATCGGATCGGTTGAAGCTGATTCAACTGAACACAAGATTATGAAAAAGAAACATTGGCCGAAATGACAAGACACATGAGAAATATAAATGAGAAGATAGTCGATCACCTGTACCAACGTCATCGTCAATCTCAATAATGGCTGAAGTCTCTCTTTGGGGGAAAACGGAAGAGCTTGCTGTTATATTCTCACTTGATTTCCTTGCGGCCAGTAACGAACTCGCTTCAGCTATAAGGGGAGCTAGAACTGCTTCATCGGCAGCGGTGTGTACCAACTCCCCGATGATCGAACCCAGATCAGGTTCATTCGTAGTTGTTGGAATAACGGATTTTCCTTCCTCGGAGACCATTCCTTTCATCAGATCTCCCGTTTGTGATGATAAGATTGGTTCATCAGGAATTTCCTTGGCAACTACTTTCCTTGCCGATGTCCCATCTAAACAAGAGAAAGATACCTCCTTTCCTTTGAGAATGGAGACATCTGGCTGTACTATATCTGTCTCTCCTGCAGTTTCCATTTTTTGATATAAAAAGAGCTTGCTAGCTAGAAAAAAAAAAAGAAAAAGTAGTTAAACTTCTACATGATTAGGGACTATAGGAATTGCAGCCCAGCAGCCATTATATTGTCGTCCAGCCATCTTGGCCTGTCCTCCCCCTTGAGAAATAATGACAGGCCTAGGTTTCTTCTTCCATGGTCAACAAGAGAGTCTGCTATATAGTTGATATTTCTGGGACAGTACATCATCTCCACCCGAGGTTGTTGCTCCAGAAATCTTCTCACAGCTTCAATTTCTCTCTGAAGTCTCCAGGAATCTGGGCTTGTTCCATTTGTTATCACCTTCAGCACTCCCAAGCAGTCAGTGCATATCTGATTTGGTTTAAAATTCCATGCATTGCACTGCTCTACAGCAAACAGAATGGCCATGATCTCTGCCTGGTAAACATAAACACTACTAACAATCTTGGTAGAAGATGATTTTGAAGACCAAACCCATTTGGAATTACCATTTTCAGTGAAAGATAGTTTACTCAACCTATCCCTGTCCCAGTAACTGCCAAAAGAAGATAACAGCTCATTGTGGTTCAAGAGTTCATTTGTTACAAAATCAGAGATTTTTAAGTGCTCTATAGGCAGATTTATATTGAAAATAGTAGGCTTAAGGGCCAAAGGGATTTCAGACATCCAAGGATCATTGTAAAAACTTGTATTTTCAGTATTGCAGATATTAATAAATAAATTTGGCCTTATATATATGGCATTTTGACACAACTTTTTGCAAAACCATCATGTGGGACAGGACCATGGATTCAAATTCCCATACTTCAAAGTAAAGATTTGAACACATAATTTGTCCTCTTGGTTTAAAATGGATAAAATATTCTTGGTCATCAAAGCAATTTTGGCATTCTTTAGATTCATAATACCCAATCCTCCTTCAGATTTGTCAAGTGTAGTAACTTTCCAGTTGATGGGATGGAACCTTCCACTATCATTACCCCTCCCCCAAAGAAAATTCCTAGAAAGTTTGGAAATATGTTCTAAGGTTGTTTCAGGCACTGGATAACAGGACAAGGAGTATACAGGTATGGACATTAAAGAGCTATTAACTAGCACAACCCTCCCTACCAGAGAGATGGCAGTGTGATTCCAGGAACTCAAGCTCTTCTTTATCCTTTCTACCAGTGAATGCCACTGTGATACAGGGAGTCTTTTTGCTGAGATTTGAGCTCCAAGATATTTAAAAGGGTAGGACCCAATTCTCATTCCTAAAATGGATTCAATGGCACTTTTAACCCTCCTATTGAGCCAACTAGGCAGATGCAATGTGGATTTACTTTGATTAACCCTTTGTCCTGTGAGCTTTTTATATAGATCAAGGTATAGGTTGCAATTTCTGGCAACCTTTCTGGATGCAGTAGTAATTATGATTGCATCATCCGCAAATAACAAGTAGTTGAAGTTCTTCTCTAAACTACTGTCAAAACCAGGAATCATATCAAGATTCATAGAATGATTTAGGATAGCAGACAGATTTTGGGATACCAAGATGAATAGGAAGGGTGATAAAGGATCCCCTTGCCTTATGCCCCTATGATTAACTTTCCATTCAGTTGGCTGCCCATTTATGAGGAAAGCAAAGCTAGCAGAAGTGATACATGACCTTATCCAAGAAATCCAAAGTTCTAGGAATCTCATGACTCTAAGGGTGGCAATGATGGAGTTCCATTCCAAGGCATCATAGGCCTTCTCAATATCCAACTTCATAATCATCCGAGGGAGAGATTTGGTATCTTCCTCTAAAGAATGCACAATTTCCTGGATAGCTATGATGTTGTCAAAGGTTGATCTCCCCGCAAGGAAACCATTTTGTTCTGGGCCAATGAGTTTATGAATTACTCTCTTTAGTCTGTTAGTAAGCAATTTGGATATTATCTTGTAGCATACATTACAAAAAGAGATGGGTCTGAAGTCCTGTACTCTATTAGGAGTATCCTTCTTTGGAATAAGCACTACATAGGTTTTACCCCTTGAGCTGGGCATGCTTGCAGTTTGAAAGAAAAATTCAATGGCAGCAATCAAAGGCTCCTTAATCAAGTCCCAAAAAAACAAATAAAATTCAACATTAAGACCATTTGGGCCAGGGCTTATTCCTTTGCCCATTGTTTTGATTATCTGAAAAATTTCAGAGGCAGTGACAGGCCTAGTGAGCATGTTTGAGTCTTCCTCAGTGACATAAGGGAGATCATTTGGTAGGTTCTGGACTAGTTCTTCTACAGGAATAGAGTTTGAAGAGGACCACAGTTTGCTATAGAATTCAGTGAACACATGCCCTATACTTTGATAATCAGAATGAACAATTCCCTTATCATCCAAAATGGCTGAGATTTTATTTCTATGGCCCTTGATCTTAGCTTTGTATGAAAGAATTTGGTGTTGTAATCTCCATTGTTTAACCACATAAGCCTGGCCCTTTGTGCCCATCTAGTATTTTCTTGTCTTAACAAGGCTGAGTGTCTGTTATATAGGCTTTTAAGGGCCAAAGAGTTGAGATCAGAATAATCAGAAGATGATTCAAGAGATTCCAAAAAAGTGATTTCTTCCTCAGTCTTATGTATGTCTTTGTTCAAGGTATTTCTACTGGATGATTTCCAATTGGAGAGGTAGGCTCTAGTAAGAGAAGTGAGGTGAGCAAAGGCATGCATGGGAGATGCTAAAGAATTAGAATTCCAGGCATTGTAAACTTTCTGATGGCAAAGAGGATAATCAAACCAATAGTTCTCAAATCTAAAAATCCTTTTTATTGTGATGTTCAAAAAATCTTGCAATTAGTATTAGAGGTGAGTGATCAGATGATGTTCTAGGTAAGTACTTGGTGCCATAGGACTCAAATTGGGTGAGCCAGGAATTGTTTGCTAAAACCCTATCAAGCCTAGCCTATCTTCTAGCTATCCCATTCTACTTATTACACCAAGTATATGGTGTCCCAAAAAAACCCAGATCAAACAATTGGTTATTAGATATAAAATCAGCAAAATTATTAGCTTTAATGGAGTAATTATTAAATCATCCCCCTCTATGTTCCTCTGAATTAAAGATCGCATTGAAATCCCCCATTAAGATCCATGGTAAATTCAGAGAATAAATAGCAGATAAATTCCTCCATAGACCCTTCTGGAAATGGATATTCTGTGAGTTATACACTACAGAGAGGATCCATTCCTCAGGTTTCACAGAAGATATAATCAAATGTAAGGAGAAACAGGAGTAAGCTATGGGAGTCACCAATCCCACCCTTCGTTTCCAAAGAGTGATGATTCCTCCCGACATACCTTGGGCTGGTATGACAGCCCACTCCCATGTCCTTTTGAATTTGTCACAAAATTTGATAGCTCTATGCTAATTAGCCCTTGTTTCCACTAGACACACAATGTCAGGATTATGCTCCTTCATCAGTGATTTAATTCTTGATGTAGTCATGACATTGGATAATCCCCTGCAATTCCAACAAACTATTTTGAGATTGTTCATATCAAAGGTTTTAGTTGTATGAAGTAAAAACAGAGCAGGGTTTAAAAATCTTCAGCCATTGTTGTCACCCTCCCTTTCTTCGGGCATGAACTGATTTTAAGATTTCCCCTTCTTGCCAGTGCCTCGATCTTGGCTTCAATCTGAACACGGGCAAGGGGCATATCATCATCAAAGGGTTTAGTTCTCTGGTCCTCATCAAGCTCCCCTCCCTCCATTAGTTGGTCTTCAATAGGAGAGGCCGGAACAGTGGTCTGTAACACTTGTGAACTCTGCCAACCAACTTCTCATGGGCTTCTTGCGGGCAAGCACCATCACCTACTTGGCTGAGCCTCAGGTTGTTTCCCCTTGTTTCGAGATGTGATAAGACGTGGCATCCCATCCTCCTCTCTGACGTCCTCCTTCTCCGGATCCGGTTTCAACTCTAACGACAAAACAAGAATCCCCTCCCTCTGACCTGCTTCAACGGTCGAGCCGCCTGATTTTACTTGAAATAGGTGAGAGGATGCTGTCACCATGGACTGAGGTGTTGGATGAATGACAATTGCTTTGCTAGGGTTAGCAAGCGGAGGAAAGTCATTATCATAAACGGCTATATCATACTGATATTTCTCCTTATCTAGAGGCTGAGTTAACCGACCACTCATAAACCCTCCACGCCCCCACGTGCCGAGCGCCCATGGTGTGTGCTGGCTTGATTCCTGGTGCTGGTCCCACCTCTAGTCAACGACGACTGCTGTACAACTCCCGTTGATCGCTTTCGCTGGCCACGTGTCACCCTCCGACGTTCTCTCCAACCTTGAGAAAGCTTGACTGGGTCCACCGCCACGCCCTCGGCCACCTCTACCACCGCGGCTGCTTCCAACCATCATAAACATACCAAAGTTGTAGTTTGGTGACTTCTCCTCTTCAGTACTCAGCGGTTCTCCTTGTTCCCTCTTGTCTCTGTTCCCCCTGTTTATCAACTTGCATTGCTTGTTGGGCCTCTCTAGACGAAGGCTCAGCCGCGCCTTCATCCGTATCACTGGGGGCTATAGTACAAGATTTAGCAACATGCCCTATTCTTCCACATCGAAAAATAATGATGGGATTTTTTCATAGAGCACTGATACCATGGTCTCTTCATCACCTTCTCTGACCCAGATACCACTCTGCAAAGGCTGCGAGAGATCCATCTGAATACATAGTCTTGCATACTTAGCTCTCCCCACTTCCGCCTCCGTGGATTCAACATTCAGCGTATGCATGTCTACTTTCAGTACCTCGCCTAGCAATCCACCTAGACTTTCCAAGTTTTCCACCTCCCAGTACTCCATAGGCAGATGGTACAGTTCCACCCAGACCGCCGCTGTGTCTAGCCTTTCAAATGCCGGTTGGAAGTTTTCCTTCCACGGCATCAATTGGAAGACCATGCCACTTATCGTCCAGGGGCCATCCCAGAGGACCCTGTCTACCATTTCAGTGGAGTGACATCTGATATAGTAGAAGCTGTTCGGTATATCGAAGATGGAGAATTTCCCCAAGTGCCTCCATAGTTCCTAGAGCGTCGCCCCTCACTTGCTTTAGAGGCAGTGATTTTCCAAGGAACTTGCCATAGAGCGCCGTCCTCATGCGTTCGTGAACCTTCATCCTGAAGTCACCGTCTGGTTTAAACCTCAAGTGTCTCATGCTCTTCAGCTTCTCGTGATTTTCCTTCAGATTGACTACATCGTGTCCAAACACAGCATGCTTCGAAGCTCCCGTGACAACCTATGCCCACGAGCGCCCAGCCGGCGCCGATGGGTTTGCCGACTTGGGATCCGAAGCTTCACCCCCACTCGCCATGGCTAGTGGGGGAGAAGCAAGCTCTCTTGTGAGAAGAAGCAGATCAGTCGCTAAGCAGGCTCTCCCATTATTCAATGATTGAGTGAAGAAATTAATTAAAAAATTAGAGGAGGAGGAGTCTCTCCTGCAGTTTCAGAGCCTGAAGGAGGTGTTCCTCCTTGACATTTTATGAAATAAAGCTCTATGGCTTCTGCATAAGTCAGGTTGTTGAAGTTGATTAAGGGATCAACAGAATGAATATTGTTGAAAATTTGATAAACTTTAGTTGTGAGTTTTTGAAGTTCATCGTCAGATAATTCTCTTTTTTTCTGGAGAAGCCACTTTTTTCTCCAGTTCATGAATTCTCTTCAAACTCAAATCAAGCTCTGATCCTCGAGATGCTAGATCTTTCAAAGCTTCATCTCGCATCTGTTCGGCGTTAGAGGTTAACTTCAGCACGTGAGAGAAGGTTTTCTGTAGTTGATAATTTCTGAGAAAAAGTGTCTTTCTCTATTTCTAGGGCACTGGCTAACTCCTTAGCAGCTGCAAGCTTCTCATTCAAATCATCATTAAGCTTTTTCGTTGTTGAAGAAACTTGCTTAAGAGCAGCCAGATTATCAAAAAACGTGGCCTTCTCAGCATGTAGTGATTATTTCCTTCTCTATCTTAATCTGATTTAAGTTCTGCCTCAAGTCAACGGCACTCTGCTCTACCAGGTCGAGGGAGTTCTGCAACTTTCATAGTCAACTTTTAAAGCAACCCTCGACCCCTCAGATCTTATGAGATTAGCAGCAATTGAATTTCTCTCTTCAGTTAGCTTCATTATCTCAGCGTCCTTCTGAGAGAGAGTTTATAACAGTTGTTTATTCTTCACCTCTAACTTTGAAGTGTGGGCAACGATCTCTGGATTCCCCTTTTCGCAGAATCTCACGAGGCCGTTCCCCCACAAAAAAGACTGTCGAGAAAATTTTCAAAAAAAAGAATAAAATGAAGGTTTAGTCTATCATCAAACAGTAAAATAAATAAAATATCGAAGCGAGAGACAAGCAAAAATGGGCTATGGATTCCTCCATGCCAAATTTGTTAAGATGCCTTGATGTCATCTCTCCGCCAAGAACGTAGGGAATCTCTGACGGAGCAACTATCAACTAGCATAGTTGTGTCGTGACGATGAATGGATTTTCGGGCTCCAAACCTTTGAACTCCAGTTCCCGCCACAGAAGGACGACTAACCCTTTCCTCTTCTGCTATAATTCAAACAAACAAAGTCAATCCAACATAGTCCATAATATTCAAAAATTGAGCGCGAACATAGGAAAGTATATACCTGGACATGAAGGAGGATTATCTATTTCGTTTCATTTTCCTAGCCTTTTGTCCAATGAAGTTCCCTCCTTCGGTCCTTTGGAAGAGGGGACATCGGAACCCGAAACAATGACATGAGAAGAAGAAGGGGCTGTCAATGATTCCTGAACTGGAACATGTAGAATCTCAAGAGGAGGATCCGAAGTTGTTTGTGAGGAAGAAGTGGGACCTGACTTATCCGTTCCTTTTATTAACCTCCTCCTCTTGATGATCGGAGTATCTTCAGGTACTAATGGAGGAAGACCGGCAGCAACCGGAGCCTTAACAACCGAATAGCTAATATTTGTCTCTGGTTCAGTTCCACGATTCCCTGGAACAGAAGAGTCTTGGTTTTTTGATTGAGGAATATCTCCAGATGAGATTTCTTCAGTATTCTCTCTGGTTTCATTGAGGCTGCCCTCAATGGTCATACAGGGAGGTCCCACAGTGCTGGAGGTCGCCTTCCTAGATCCTTTCGAGGCCTCCTTCTCCTTCTCCTTCTCCTTCAACTTTGTCGCTCGTGCGGTGGCTAGCAACTTGTTAGCCAAAGTATTTGGAGCTATTCCTTCACCTGGAAGGAAGAGACGAAGAATGAGAACTAACTACAGATCGGATAATTAGCAATTCAAACAAGAGATTCTAAATGACCCTACCCTTGGCTAAGTACAAACCACAACCTTGGATCCGTTGATCGGTTAAATATTCATTTATCGGAACTTGGCAAAATTCCTTACATCTCAATGACCATTTCTCTTCAACAGAAGTTGGTTTCACCTTATTGGCTACATGGGTTCGGGGAGTACCCCATTTAGTAGTGAACCCCCATTCCTCACTACTAGAAACGAAGAAATATTTACTCTTCCAGCCCTTGATTGAATCAGAGACTGGACTGAGGAATTGTCTACCTTGTCTAGCACAAAAGTAGTACCAATCGGTCTTCCTATCTTGGTTCAAACTGAAAAAAAGATTAAAAAGATGAATCGATGGTTCGACCAGGCAATGAGTCAGAACTATTATGAAACCACAAAGGATTCTCCATGAGTTTGGAGATAACTGAGAAGGATTCACGTTATAATGGCGAATGATTTCGATGAAAATCTTAGGGAACGATAGTCTAAGGCCTGCTAACAAGGTATCGTGGTAAACCACTAGATCTCCTTCTTGAGTGGGAGTACAAGCACGCTCAGTAGGAGCAAGGATTCTATAATAGAACCTAGAGGAAGAAAGGTTATAATGCTTCACCAGATCATCTATCTTGGCCTCGGAGAGGACGTTGACAAAGGAATCAGAACAAGGTTTATGATTTCTAGAACTCTTGGTTTTAACCTTAGACATTGTGGTAACCCTAGGAGAAGATCCTAGAAGAAGGTATCTCAAGCTCTAAGATGAAGATGAATCCCGTACCTGAATGGATGAACTTTGCTGGAGATGGAAGAGCGTCGAAATCAACAGCCTTCTGGGAGATGATAAAAGAAACTCAATGCACGAGATAAAGAAACACCTTTGCCGGGGAACACTATATTTGATTTTAAAAAAGATTATGAATGAGATTTCTAGAACAATCCTTAAAATAACATTCAACGACCCAGATTAATCCAAAAGTTCAGATCAGTTTACAGAATGACACGTAAGCTTCCATTCGACGGCTGGGGACAGAGGGAAATCTTAAGCGATACATATTCCTGAGGCTTGGAATAAGAAAAGGGAAGTCATCATTGACAACACCTCTCTATCTCCTAGTAGCACCCCTTGGAAGTAGTGTCCAAGTATCAAAGGATGGCGGATAATTAATACCGAATAGTGGATAATTAATGCCTGAGAAGAAATAAGACTTATTTGTCAGGAAGAAGCTTGTTACAAAAGAGTATTCAATGACTCCGCATATTTTTGATTTGACCGATCAATCAAATTGTCAAATTAAATATCCTAGGAAAGAAGGAAAGGAATGTTTGGACAGAAGAGGTGTAGAGACACATTAAAAACAATGGAGTACATTACGGAATAGAGATGCCAATATGAAGGACTCTTGAACGACCAGAACTCAAAGATGCTTAGCTACACAAGTCCGAATTATGATCAAAGAATATTTGCTCATTCTTCGAACTTATCGCAAGCATACTTGAGAAGGGACTATTGATAGGGATAAAAGTAGTAAGACACGTGGAGGTCATCCGAACAAGCCACATGTCTGAATCACAAGGCCTTCAATTTGGACATATCGGTTCGCTCTCAGATCGTTCCGATGAGCTCTTTCTGCTATGAGACGAAATGCTGTCTGCTCGCTCACATGTATGAACGCTCATCGGTCTACAGTTTCGACTTATCAGATCTAACGAAAAATCTTTAGATCTGCCTATTCACTCATTGTCCCCATCTTCTAGAAGAAATACTGTAAAACCCGCCCCGAAATAAATAAGAATTTTATTTATTTATTTCCAGAATTTTTTAAATAATAATTTAATATGGTAAGTGATGAAATTTGGGAAAAATTAGAAAGGGGCTAATTAATCCAGATTTAATTAAGTACTAATTAAATCAGATTAATTAGTGAGAAAGTTATGAAGTTGAATTTAATTTTGGTAAGTATACATAATGAAAGTAGTATTAGCTGTCACATAAGAGGGTTAATGGAAACATTACAAATGTTAAAAGTAAAGGTTATAATGGTTAGTTACCATTTTGCCCTAGGGCTAAGTTAAATTGAAATCAAGTTTCAATTAAAATAAAATCTCATTCTCTCCCTCACGAGCTTCAACCGTCCCTCTCTTGATCTCTCCCTTCCCCTCACCGAAGCTCCCCACCGCCACCTTGGTACCACCGCCACGGCCCAATGGCGTCCCGCTTGAGCACCCATCCACGCCCCGCGCCCCTCACGCGGCGGCCGGCGCGGCCGGCTGAGCGCTGGCTCGCCTCGCTGCTGACCTAGCCGCTAGCCTAGGCCGCAACCTTGAGCCCACATCTGCGCGTGCCCAGCCTGCACACGTAGCGCTGCGCGCCCGGCTACTGCAGCGCCTACGCACACTGCGCCGCTGCGCCACGCACGCATCTTTGTCTACGCGCCACGCTCAGACGCCCGGCCTGGCGCCCAACCCTTGCACGCATACCTGCGTATGTACTGTCGCGCCCGGCCGCGCAACCCCTGCGTAGCTTGTGCCGCGCGCAATGCTTAGCGCCGCCTGCGCGCCACCAGCACGCTGCTGCCCTGTGCGTGCTCCAGCCCAGCAGCTCCGCCCTGCGCGCGTGCAGCCACGTCGCCGGCCTGCGGCCCCACTCGTCGATCTCCTTCATCCCTCGCGATAGTAAGATTCCTAAACTTGATGAATGAGATTATGAAATTATGGATGGATGCTAGGTTTGTGAAAGGGATTTAGTTATGAGAATTAGTATTTGTCCATGTTTAATTTTGGAATTACATAGATGTGCTTCCATGTATTGGTGATACTTTTAAGCATGCATGCTAAGTAATTGAGAAAATGCCCCAATGATACATTCATGGGAATAAATGAGTTTGCCTTGGTGAAGAGTTAGTACGTTTACTCTTCAAGTATTTGATTGTATAATGGAGACAATTTAGAAAGGTTTCGATAAATAGATGTGAAGAAATTAAGGGTGCATGTTAGATGTTTGTTGAAATGCTTCATGGGGTAGCCTTGCAATTAGAGGCCTTGATGGACTTGGTATATGCTTGTAATCCTCTCCTTGGTATTGGATTTGTATAATAAGCAATTAAGTGGAAGTTCTATTATATATTGATGGTGTATTTGAGCTTGCACACTAGGTGTTTGTGGAAATGCCTTGGAAGACCAACTATACTAAATACATGCTTGATGACTTACTAATGCAACTCATGTGTAAAGGCTTTTTAATGTCTTTTTGTTAACAATCCATTATACCATGATCCCTACAAACCTAATTGAGGAAATTAGGAGAATAACTATGGCTTGGAAGATAGGAGTTGTGAAATTTATAAGTGAGATTCAATATGCATAGATACTAGAGGTTACATTTTTAATGTGGCCAAACTTAGTTCGTTGATTCATGCCTTCTTCATTTTCTAAGGCTAATGAATAATTCTTCCTCCTTCAAGCTAATGCATTAAACTTGAGTATTCAATTTATATGAAATAAGAAATTAGTATAGATTGTATACATGGTTGTGTGAATAAAGCAAAGGCTGTTTGGTATTAATTTGTAAGTGGGAAAACTGAAGATTTGAACTTGATTGGGAACGTCAAGTATAAATGCAGGAATTACTGTAGCACTGCAGAACATGGACTTTGTTTCATTTTTTAGGGGCTATGTAGAGGTGATAATGAGCCCAATTATGGGGGAAATGAAAGATAATATTGGAAACTAAATGTACTGGAAGTTTGGGGAGAAATGAAGAAGTTTTTAAGCTTCAATTTAATGTTTTAATTTCCGGATTTCCTCAGTTACTATAGCAGTAGAAAAAAGAGTGAACTAAAACTTCAATATTTTCAAAAAGACTCGGAATTCGATTCCGATCATCCCAATAGTTTGGGGGTATATTTAAACTAATAAAAATGGTGCGGGCATGTGTCTAAGAGCCTGGATCTATCATTATAAATTTAAAAGCCGACATTTCGGTAAATTCATGATTAGAGTGATTTAATGCATGTAATGCATTCCTTTTGATATGAAATGTTATGTGATGAACATTTACCATGTTTAGGACGTGGTGAGGTGGTCTAAGACCTGAGTGGAAGGCTCGGACCTGGGTAAGTCCTGGAAGCGAATAAGGTAGGCTCTCGCACCGGGTGTAGTGTGTATTTCTAACTCCCTACTCTACTTGTGATTTCTTTCTATTGATATATATTCGAGATGGATTGTTTCCTTGGATATATACTTGTTGTTCGGTATATTCTGTAGGCTCTTGCACCGGGTGTAGTGAGTATTTCTAACTCTCTACCCTACTTGTGATTTCTTTCCTACTCATATATATTCGAGATGGATTGTTTGCTTGGATATATACTTGTTGTTCAGTATAATCTGTAGGCTCTCGCATGGGAGGTTTGTGAGTATTCCTTCTTCCTACCCTACTTTGATGTTGTGCTCTTATTTCCTCGAGAGGTTCCCAATACATATTCGAGATGGGTTTCCTCATATGTATTGGCTTTATATCTCGAGGAGATTGTTGCTTGCATGTTTTCTTATGCGTATTTGAGTAGAGTTTACTCCTTAGATACGTATTGGCTTCCGATCTAGATGAGGTCATTGTTCTTTATATATTCAAGATGTTGCTGCCTTGGATATATATGTATACCTATTGTTAGGTATTTGTACAAGTAATCTCTTACTTTCAGGTATGATACATCGGATGGATGCCCCGACAGAGGGCATATAATATCTGGCCATGAGCACTTGGTGCTCCATCGGACCCTGCAGAGGGCGTATAATATCTGGCTACGAGCACTTGATGCTCCATAGGACGGATGCCCCGGCAGAGGGCGTATAAAATCTGGCCACCTGGCTCAGTCAAAGAGCGGCATTTTCTGACCATGTGCACATGTTTGCTATAGCATTATCCGGCTTAAGCCGAAGACGATGCCGATGGCGTCGTTGATATCGTAGACATCTTAGTATCATATATGCCAGAGATTTAGTACATCTGTGGATTTATCCACATTCCAGTTACTTGTTATTTGCTTGTGATGTTGTTACTATTGGGTAGTTGCACTTCTTTTATTCTGTTCTTTTCTAGTGGCCTTCGCCACCTTTATTGATTTATTTGCGATCCTACTGGGCCTTTCTTTGGCTCATTCACTTGATGGATGTCTTCTCAGGTGACAATGAGGAGTAGGGTCGGGACTAGATGAGGACCTTACGAGTAGCTAGGAGCGGGACTCAGGAGGGAGCTTTTGCGGGATAGCCTAGTAGAGTCAGGGATATTTCTGAGTGAGAGTTGTATTTTTATTCGGGACCTGTATAGGGGTGACCCTATAAGTATGCGGCGTCTGTCGCGCGCGCCGAGGCCCGGGACCCAGGTTCAGGGCGTGACAAATACAGTTGTCACTAGCCTATTCTTCTAGAAGAGTTACAGCTGGAGACAGTTCCGATGATTAGCTGGCATTTAGCTGGACGCTTAGTTGGCAATTAGCTGGATGCTTAGTTGGCAAACACGTGCTTGAATTAGAAGCTTACTCACTATGAAATCAGTACCTATAAAAGGCAATAATCACAGTTTATTTTGGACAAGATCAAATTTAGACAGCGAAGCCCTGCCACTCTGGAGACTGGATCTCAACCCTGAGCTTCTTCCTCTCTGTTTCTTATTCTGATCTTGAGGAGTACTGCTGCTGAATATGTAAGGATGTCTGTAAATTCTTTGATTCATAGCGGAATCATTCTCTCCCGTGTTTTTTCGCCAGCTTATTTGGGGTTTTCCATGTAAATTTGCTTCTCTCTCTTTTTATGAATGAGATCTGAATGATTTTCTCTTAAGATAGCCATATAAACTCTATAAATTCAATTGTTAAGGCGAAATTAGGATTTCATCCCGATTTCAGTACTAACACTTTTCATACAGTTGTGAGGAATTTTGGCCCACCGATACTTAAAATGTGTTTATTTTGATAAACAAGGCAACATATCGAGACCCTAGGAGAAAGAAAGCTTTTCAAGGGAAATTGAGGACGAAATGAAGCATTCCTGGAGAAAGAGCCAAGGCATACGGCCTTCCATAGGACCCGTATGGACTTGGAGAATTAGGGCCCATGTAGTTAATCTCCTGGAGGCAGTACAACACCCCGTATGGGCTATACGGGCCCTCATACGGTTGACATACGGTCGTATGGGTGCACCTGAAAGTTATATGGGCCCCTATACGGCCCGTATACTAGCCCATATGGCGTAAGTTTCCAGCAAATGTTGCAGACCTAGGCGAGGGAAAAGATGTAAATGACACTCCAAAACCCGTAAAAGTGGGGCATATAATGTGGTATTTGGGGTTTTAGAGGGGAGAGCTAGTTTTAGGAGGGAAATTGACTTGATTAAGACTTGGGAGATATCCATCACCAACCCTAGAAGGAAGAGAAAGGGGACAAAAGCTTGAAGAGGAATCAAAGAATCCACTAACGGTGTATGTGATTACTTTTTCTATTATGAACTCTTTGATTTCTTTCACCTTTGCATTGGATTGTTGCTCTCTTTCCATGGAGAGCTAATTTTGTAAATACTTGGGTGTTGATGAACTTTTGGATATGAATTAATTGATGTTTACTCTCTATATATGAATGCTTGATTGAATGCATGTGTCAATTGGATGTTTTAATGTATGTTAATGTCTCTACATTGCGAGAGCCCGGAGGGATTTTTGTTGTCCATATGGGGGAAGAAGTGAGTGCCTCCCCATGTGTAGACCATCTCCAATATAGAGGGTTATGAGTATACTGGGAGCCCGGGTACTATGGAAAGAGAATTCTTTAGATGTCTTATTCCCATAATCCTTCCAAAAATTAGGTTCCCTAGAACATCATCGGTAATTTGGGCACTAGGATTAGTAACTCACCTTGAGAGAGGGAGTGAAAACACATTAGAAACCCTTGGCAATGAATTCATCAAGTATCTTTATAGAGAGTTTCATCCATCTTGTAGGAATCCAAGGGGGATTCAATTACCCAAATATCCCCTTTAATGATTGATTGTTCTCAAGAGTAATTTTGATCCCATAGTTTGTCTTTTACTTTCTTAATTTTAGAATTAGGTTACAACCATTCACACGTGATTGAGTAGATAATAGACAATTTGTGGGTACTAGTACTTCCTTCTCCCTAAGGATCGATAACTCGACTTCTATGTCCACTTTATTACTTGTTACGACCCATACACTTGCGATTGCATCGCATCATTTTCTGGCACCATTGCCGGGGAGTATAGGATTACTAGGAAAACTAGGAGTTTATTACTTTAGTCACTTTGTTTTTGTTTCTTTATTTCACTTCACTTTTATATTGGTTTTGATGCCTTGGATACTTATCTTTCTCTTTGTATTTGGTCTGCGAGGTATCGACTGCATGACCCGCCAAAATCTCCACGAGTTGGTTAAGGCGGATAGTGAGATTGAGAGAACATTACATCGAAGACTAAAAGAACTGGAAGAATCAATTCCAAGACTTTCTTTTGAGGGAGAAACTTCTGCACCTATTGAAGATAATGTTGAAATTTAAGAATCACCCGTCATGGAACAAAGAAAGCAAACCCTATCTGAGTATCAAACGTCCCACTACACATGGGAAGAATTCAGTGTGCACCCCCCAAATGTGAATATGAACATCTTTAAGATAAAGGCAAGAACTATGAATATTATTCTGAATTCGACCCAAGTTTATAGAAGACCATATGAAGACCCACATGCCCACATCGCCAAGTTTGTTCAAATATGCAATATGTTCAAGATTAATGGGGCTTTAGATGATGCCATCAGATTGAGATTGTTCCCATTCAACTTGAGGAAGGGCACATACAGATGGTTGACCTCACTTCGCCCGGGGTCTATTCGAAAATGGGCTGAAATGATTGAAAAGTTTCTTGGCCGGTACTTTCCACCAAACAAGGCCGCAAAGCTTAGATTGGATATCTCTGCTTTCAAGCAAGGGCCTACTTAGACATTCTTTGAAGATTTTGAGAGGTTTAAGGATCTACTCCGGCGTTGTCCTCAACATGGATTGGATCCTTGTGCAAAGATCCGGTCATTCTATAATGGGTTAGATAATTCAACAAGGCAATTGGTTGATGCCGCCGCTGAAGGTTCTTTAGGGAACAAGTATCCGGATGAAGCTGAGAAGATCTTTGAGGACATGGCTAGTAATGATGCTCATTGATCCACAAGAGGCAAGCAAGTCAAAACAGTTGGCTAATTGGATGAAGCCACTGTGACAGATGTGGCTCTTGCTGAAAAATTGGAGGTCTTGACAGGGAAGATTGATGCACTCACAACGGGTAGTAGCTCAAGATCACCTCCGGTGATGTTTTGCAATACATGTGGTGGCGGGCATGAGGTATCCAAGTATCCCATTTCTAGTGTTGAAATGACCCCTATGGAGTAAGTATAGTATATGGGCAACAACCAACGGCAACCTGATGGATAGTATAGAGCATTTGTCCCCAAATGGAACCACTCGGCTCTTTCATATGGTAACCTCCAAGGAGGACAGTACCCACTGGGTTTCCAACACCCCCAAAACCATAAGAGCAAAAGCCCACCATGGAGGACCTCTTGATGAAATATATGCAGAGAAATGAGACCACAATTAGAAATTTGCAAGCCTCGATGCAAAGCTTGGAGAATCAAGTGGGACAGATTGCCAAAGCTCTTTTAGAAAGGCCTCAAGGAAGTTTTTCGGGCAATTCTGAGGAGAATCCAAGGGAGCATCTCAAGGCAATCACCTTAAGAAGTGGGAAAGAAGTAGATCTCCGAGTTGAGAAGCCTCAAGAGAAAAATACAATTGAAGTTGAAGACTCTACACTTGAGGTTAGCCCAGAAAGGGAGAAGCAAAGTAAGGAAAACGTAGAGGAGCAACCTCCTATTCCTCCATACTGACCTCAAGTTCCTTATTCGGCGATATTAAAGAAAGGAAAGGAAGATGCTCAATTTGCAAAATTTACAAGCATGTTAAAGCAATTGCATATCAATCTACCGTTGGTAGAAGTCCTAGCACAAATGCTGAAGTATACAAAATTCATGAAGGACCTTCTATCCAACAAAATGAAGCTCGAGGATGCAGTTGCGGTTACACTCAATGCCCAATGCTCGACCATTCTACAACAAGATTTGCCCAAGAAATTGAAAGATCCGGTAAGTTTCATTGTCCCTTGTGTAATTGGTGAGGGGATCACAAAGAAGGACTTGGCAGATTCAGGGGCGAGCATCAATGTGATGCCATATAAGTTGTATATGAAGCTCAGGCTTGAAGAACCAAAACCAACGAGGATGACATTACAACTTGCTAATCGATCGGTGAGGCAGCCCAAGGGGTTATCTGAGGATGTACTTATCCAAATCAATCACTTTGTCTTCCTGGCTAATTTTGTACACTTAGATGTTGATGATGATGTTGATGTTCCAATCATTCTTGGGCATCCTTTCCTTGATACAGCTTAAGCACTCGAACACAATGCACAAGGCAAGCTTGCATTGAGGGTAGGGGATCAAGAAGTAGTATTTAAACTACCCGAGGCCATACCCCACAGCTTGGTCAAAGATGACACTTCATATAGCATCGATGATATTGATGTAATCACTTCTGAATGCATTGAAGATGTGTTGATGGTAGACCTGGTGATCCAATATTTGGGAGATGTCGAGGAGAGTTCGAAAGAGATTCAGAGAAATTCCACTATAACAAGATTTGATCTCAAAGTCGAGCCAGGAAAAGTGAAGAAGAAGTAGAAATTCCCTCTCTACACAAAATTCTGGAGAAAGGTAAATGAGGAAGGGGCCAACAATAATCCTTCGGCTCATAATATTTTTAAAGGAAAGCCCAGGTATGAAAAAGGACACTTGCTCTATTTATACTAACTTGGGCATACTATTGTTTGGTCAATGTTTCAATGGTGGAGCAGATGAAAACTACAACATATTTGATCCCCCTTAAACTAAGGTGAAGGTACACCAAACTAGTAATGTTAAACAAGCCCTTCTTGGGAGGCAACCCAAGTTCTAGAAAATTTCTTTTTCCTTACATGCAATTTCTTTTGGTTTAATTAGTTTGTGTGTTTGGAATAAATGAATGAGATGTTCCATTCCATGTTCACATTGTCTTATATCATCATGCTGGTTGTTTTTCATTAATAGCCCTAGATTGATAATTGTTATTAGGTCACGCGAGGAGGTATATAAGGATATCCTTGAATTAGCTGCATAAGCCAACTCTAGGTCTATACGGGGTGTCATACGGGTTGTTATACGGGTGTATAAAACAGCTAGAAAGTTAGACAGACCCACATACGGCCCATATACGGGCCCGTATAGGGTCCGCCAATTACCAAGTTGGGGCGCTAAAAAAAGCACCCCTTCATCTCTTTTTAAATCCTAGCCGACCCCACCCTTCTCCACGTTGATCCGAGCCATCTCCTCGACGGCATGACCTATCCTCTTGATTTTAGGCTTCCTTCCTCCCTAGTTATGCTTTGTAATGGCTTGATTTGTCAATTGAATCCATCTTCTCCATGTTTAGAACCCTAGGGATTTAAATGGATGGATCTTGAATGAATAGGTGATGAATGTATGCTTTTGCGTCAAGTTTTTGTTACAATACTTTGATTAAAGGCATGTATATAGTTTAAAATGTGAAATGGGTGTGATTTGGATTTAAATGGGGCAAGAAATCGCCATGGCTGCTTGCACCTGCGCTCCTAGGCGCATATGGGTCTTATACACACCTGTATGGCCCCAAGGCAAGGTTATATGGGCCGTATAACATCTCGTATAAGGCCAATCAAGGGTCGTAGTGCATATTTTTCTTCTTTAACCGATAGCTTCCGTTGCACTAACACCCTTTTTCAATTATTTTACAGAACTGCATCGCAAGCAGATCGCTGCCAAGAAGCGCAAGACTAGAGAGGACTCTGATCAACCATTACCTGCTGGCCAGCTCCCCTCCTCAGCATCCAGGAGCTGCTTTGAGAGATTGGAGGAGCAAATATCTGAGGTCAGCATCGTCCAGGATACTATTCTTGCTGAGCAGCGTCAGTTGAGAGACCAGTTCACTGAGCTGTCCCTTTTCATGAGAGGGCACCATTTGCACCTCCTCCATCTCAAGGACCCGTCGCTGCATCACCAGAGGCACCAGTAGATGACCCCGCTTTCTAAGGAATGGGACATATTTCTGTTTACTCATGTTCATGTTTCTTTTTACTTTCCTGTGTTACTTTCTTTACTTATCGGTGCTATGTAGAGTCATGTCTTTCATTTGTGCACCATTGTATTAGTTAGCAAGGGCACCACCCTACTAAACTTATCTTTATTTCCACTTTCTGTGGACTCCATTGATCTCCTATTATTTCTTTTTATGGAGTTATGATGATTATCCTCTCTTGTAGGTTTGGATCTTGCATCAACGTCTCCCGGTATTCACCAAGCACTCAATTCATAGAAATCAAATGGCAGAACAATTTAACCGGGGAAGTTTTAGTTCACCTTTCTCCATGTTATTTGAATTTGGTTTTGTTGCTTACATTGAGGACAATGTACAATTTTAAGTGTGGAGATGGGTGGCAAAATATCTCTTTGTGCATCTATAGCAAGCCTTTAAGTGTGGAGAGAGGTAGCCATTAGTGAAATTCATTGCAAATCTTTATTCATGACTAGCATATTCATCGATAAAGGCCCTAAGGATAAACGTTGACACACTCTAGTTTTAGGGTACCATCTTGGTACATAATTTTGATAAATTCTCCTATAAAATGCCATTGGCACTTAGAGAACATCTTTGTAATACTCATAATCTTTAGAGATAATAGATAACTCATTACCATGTTCTCTTCACTTTAATAGCTATGCATCATTTTCAATGGCTCCAAAAAACTTCGTGGTACTAGTTTAAATCTCTAACCCCTCATAATATGACCTAGTGGACAAGTAAAGGGGAGAATAAAACAGTCTGCACATAGTAGTTGTAAAACAATAAAGACAGTGTTCCGCTGCTTGTCATGATGAAGTAGTTTGGGGTTCCGGCTCTTGATAAGAGCGTTATCCAATTTGAAAAATCACCACTTAGCACGAATACAACAATGTAGAGCCGTAACCACCTTAGTAGCTAAGTAGTCTAGTGCCTAATTAGCATGAGAACCTTGCAAAGAGGAGGAACTACACTCCACAGTGGTCTTTAGTGCGGGAAAGTCGGATCCATTAAGAATGCCCTACCCGAAAAAAAAGTAGACTCCGTCTAGCTTGTCAACCATTTATCCAAAATAGGGGAGCTTTTTTGATCATAAGGCCTCAAGGATTTTCTAGAGTCCATTGAGGATATTCTTGTCTGGCAAAGATTTTGGAACATGGCATGTGGAGTGAACAAGCTTTACCTAGAACTATATTGAAAAATGTCACGAGATCTATCTAAGCCCTAGCGTGGACATGGGAGAACAAACACTTGGATGGTGAACTTGAGAAAAGAGTTATATCATGAGTTTTATGGCCGGAGGATGAACACATATTATTTCTTTTATTAATTTATTTTCTTTGCTGAGGGCAAGTAACCTTTAAGTGTGGAGATATGCAATAAGTGTTCATCTGAGCATAATTTTCTACTATATTCTTGTATGCTTATCTTCCAAATTTTGAATGGATATTAACTTAAAATGGATCCAATCACCATTTTACATAGGCCACTATATGATGTTTACGACAAGTGTACTCTCCCCAAATATAGATAAAATAGGCCTTTGTAATCTTCATATAATGGAATACTTGGGTATAATGGTGATATAATTATTAAATGGCACTTTGGGGAGGGGATATAACCTTAGAGGATATATGAGCATGATTTAATAAAGTAATCGATGATAATAGACAATTATACAGTGGCGAAGCCATTTTGGTGGGTGCAAATAGGTGATAGGCCTATGTCTTGGGTGATTTGTCATCCCCTTGGCCTATGATTTGTAGTTTCTTGGTATCATATATGAGCATTAATATACCTATAAGGTGATAATTAATGAAACCAAGTTTCCCCATGATATATCTACGTCTATCTCTTGTCGAAGCTCGCCTCCTCGGGTGCAAGCATCGGCAAACCTGTCAACTTGCAATACTTGTCAGCCAGAACCATCGAATGCCGACCTGAGGAGGAGTGGATGGAGATTGAAAGCGAACAAAGCTGGATCGACCCAATACTAAACTATTAGATGCAAGTATTCCGTGATACAAATGCTAAGGGGATGTAATTTCGAAGAATCACTTCATAGTTGAGTGCATTTAATTCCCAAAAATTTATGGAATTCAGAACTAACATTTTGCTTGTCTTCATATCGATAGATCAACTTTGGGAACATACAAAGTCATGAAGACAATGAATGAATCATTAGTAGATAAGGTTTAGCCATTAGGAGATCTCCAAATGGAAAAAGAACAATCAATCTTTATCTTTTTCTTGGAGAAGCGGATAACACCATCTCGAAACTCACAACCCTATTAGCAGAATACCCTGCATAATCTAAGCATAACATCGTCTCAAAACAAAGAAAAAAAACTCGGTGGATATTGGTTTCTCCTGATCTTGTAGAAGCGATGATGTTTTATTGAGCTCGGAGCGTGCACCAACACAAACGGATGACAAACAAAATCGAGCGTTGAACCCATGTTGGTGGAAAGTACCAACATATTTTGCATCAGAGTTGAGTAATATCTAAGCCTATTGTATCATTCTGAAAAGTAATATGGTCTAACATCTTCAGATTGTATGCCTTGGAAGAGCAAAGTCTCAATGGATAAATTGCCAATTTTATCCATTGATATGTTTTGGGATCTTGGGAAGGCTCAAAATTTTTGAAAACACCCAATCATCTACTAAATTCTTAAGACAAGATCTGTATGTTAATATAGGATCTACTTTTCAGTAAATGAGGTCATTGATGATTGGGTGCCAAGATCTTGGGAAACGAAATCGAATGGAAAACCCGGGCGTTACTATAGGAAATGAGGGTCACATCCTAATGTCTAATGACATTGTAATAATATAGATTAGTACCAAAGATTTTGGTACCAATTCTCAATTATATGGGAGACATTCTAGTGTCTTGGCTACAAAGAAAGTAGAATGTCTCCCATATAATCTAAGTTTATAATCAATTACAGGTTGATTATTAACTTAGATTATAGACAAGTATTACCTATATGAGAAGGGGTAAGTTATGGAAGGACATGATTTCGTAGAATAGAGGAGCCCCATCGAGAGTGGTGCCCAACTCCCTCGACGTCATAATATGAGGTATGGAGATTGCACATCATATATTTGTATGGAAATTTTAATTAGCCAATATAAAAAAATACAATTTTGGAGTTATCGATTGTCTAATACGATGAGATATGAAGACCAAGATCATTGAATAATATCTAAAAAGTTTATTGACCATTTCATAAGGATATTAATGGATAATGACATTATAAGAGGGGATCAATCAGATAGGAAAGGAAAATAATTTAGTATTATGGTACACCCATAATATAAGATTTCAGTACTAATCTTTCTATTTCCTCTCACAATATATATTATGGGTGCTACAAGACGATTACAATGAGGATATAAAATGATGTCTTAATAATTGTAGGATCCTTTATGTCTCCCATTACAAAAAGTATAATATTCGATAAGAGACCAACCATTCATTATAAGTAGACCATCCTCTTATTGACCATAATCCCCTCCCTGTCGAGGCATACATTCTATCACATCCTTTATGTCAATCCACATGAGTACCTATCCGTTCACTTGTATCAATAGTTTCAGCATATTAAAACAGATTTATTAGCCATATGGAATGTGTACTCAGGCTTATTAGTAGCCATTAGTGAAATTCATTGTTTTTTGTCTTGAGAAGTCCCTCCATACCGACCTAATGCTCTATAACAAGTGCATTATTATAATTCATATATGTGGTCTTGGATAACGAATCATCATGTAGTTATTATATGGGCTAATAACTACATGTAGCTAACTACATTACGCCCTGTTATGTGTTTTTTCACGCATTCATACTTAAATTTGTTTGATTTTATGATCGGTCATGCTTCCATCTGTGCTTCTCCTAACAAGTTTATCGACAGGAAAAATGTCAACACTCACCAACGCCGCGGTCGACTACATTTGTGCTAACTACTCAACATTCCCAAATTTGCTAAAAATTTCACCAAAATCGATGAGTAGGCCGCACGCCTATGTTGGTGAAATAACTACATGGGTGGTTTTTGCTAATCATGATCAGCCATGTAGGTATTCTCACTCGATGAATCATCCCATACCAATACAGAGCATGTCTATTATCTTCGATTATGGATGTATACTGGATAACAAATGATTGATCTATTTCTTTCCCTCTTCTTAAGGTGATTGCCTTGAGATGCTCCCTTGGATTCTCCTTAGTATTACCTGGAAAACTTCCTTGAGGCCTTTCCAAAAGAGCTTTGGCCATCTGCCCCACTTGATTCTCTAAGCTTTGTATCGAGGCTTGCAAATTTCTAATTGTGGTCTCATTGCTCTGCATATATTTCATCAAGAGGTCCTCCATGGTGGGCTTTTGCTCTTGTGGCTTTCGGAGGTGTTGGAAACTCGGTGGGTATTGTCCTCCTTGGAGGTTACCATATAAAAGAGCTGGGTGGTTCCATTTGGGGACAAATGCTCTATACTGTCCATCTGGTTGCCTCTGGTTGTTGCCCATGTACCGTACTTACTCCATAGGGGTCATTTCAACACTAGCAATGGGATACTTGGATACCTCATGCCCGCCACCACATGTATTACAAAACATCATTGGAGTCGGTCTTGAGCTACTACCCGTTGTGAGTGCATCAATCGTCCTTGTCAAGACTTCCAATTTTTCAGTAAGTGCCGCATCTGTCACAGTGGCTTCATCCGTTGAGCCAACTGTTTTGACTTTCTTGCCTCTTGTGGATCAATGAGCCTCATTACTAGCCATGTCCTCAAAGATCTTCTCAGCTTTATCCAGATACTTGTTCCCAAAATAACCTTCGGCGGCAACATCAACCAATTGCCTTGTTGAATTATCTAACCCATTGTTGAATGTCTGGATCTTTACACAAGGATCCAATCCATGTTGAGGACAACGCCGGAGCAGATCATTAAACCTCTCAAAAGTTTCAAAGAATGTCTTAGTAGGCCCTTGCTTGAAAGCGGAGATATCCAATCTAAGCTTAATGATTAAACGAATTAAGGTGTGGAGGATGACATATGCCCATAATATAAGATGGGTATATGATGTTCTTTGCCTTTCACCTATTTGCACCCACGAAAATCACCATTTGGCCTATATTGGATTGTTTCTGATTCCCAACTCCAAGGTTTTATAAGAATGTGCTTGTGTTCGCTGAGCACATTCCTCTATTTATCAAACCTCTAGATGTATGCTACTAGAATTCAGTTCTGTTTTATTTTGTCAACAAGCAATAATGTTCCCATTAATTATATTGAAAAACATATTGTTCCTTCATTTCTTTTATGCAATTTTCATCTTTTGGATATGTAAATAGATCTCAAGCCTGAACTCAAGAAACCAATCTTGCGTCATAATAATAACTTCAGGTGGAGGCTAGAGCTGCTATGTTTAATATACCTATGATGTTGTTATTAATTATTCCTACCATATGGCGTATATGAGCATGTCTATAAATAAATAATACTATATATGAGGTACCCCAAAATATAATCCCACCGGTACCATCATTTAATGAGTGGTTGTCCTAATAACATGTAAAGGAGTCATATATAATCGGGTTCTTAAATATTCTTTCAATAATTTTAATAGTTTTAAAATAATTATAAATAAAAAGGTGTAAATTTTAAAACCCGTTGCAGACAATTATCGTTGTAGTTCTAATGTAGTTGGATGCAGTATGCATGCATGGGCGATGCCTCATTTATCTTCTTCTTGATTGGTTATAATTTATTTTTCTGCATTCCCACAATCCTCTTAGTTTAATGACAATTCTATGTTATAATTTTATGGGCAATATTAATTATATTATGGCTACTACTAATAAGGGACTTAATGGGTGATCAATGAAGGCTGTCCCTTGAGCTTCCATAACCAGTGTGGGCAGATGAGCGGTCATCGGAGTTATATTTAGGATTAATCGGAGCAATTGGCTATAAAAAGGTGAAGGTCCATCCTTCACAAGACACAAAGAAATCTTTCTATTTCCTATCGCATTGCCTTAATTTATTCTATTGTAGTGTCATGGTTCTCTACGTTTATTAGTGTGTGGATATTGTAGAACGAAAATAATTATTATAAGGTTAGAGTACACAAATTCGCGTTGGTTGAGTGAACAAGCTGTATGCACTAATATGTTTCTTTAAACAACATATAATCTTGTTATGACACGAGGGCATAGGCCAACTTCTCAACGGGGAGGTACCTCGACTCGGTATCATTGAGCACTTTGCTTGTATAATAGATAGGCTTCTGCACCCCACTGTCCTCCTTCAGGAGCACAGAGTAGAAAACCAAGTCTGTGACAGCTAGGTAGAGATAGAGCTCCTCTCCAGGCCTTGGTTTGGCTAGCACGGTTGGAGATTGAAGGTAGTTCTTCAGCTGCACCAAGGGCCTCTCGTACTCCTCCATTCATTCTAGTTTCGAGGCCTTCCCCAGGGCTTGAAGAAAAGGTAGATTCTTTTCTCCTGACTTGGATATAAAGCGTCCGAGGGCAGCCAGCTGCACGTTGAACCTTTGTATTTCCTCGATGATTCTTGGGGACCTCGTCTGCAGAATGGCTTCGATGTAACGCCCCGGTTTTTCTTGGCGAATACTGTACAATACTAAATAAATATTGGTGTTTAAGAATTTAAGAAAGGGAAGTAGATTTTAAATACCATGTGAGATATGTTATCTAAGTGGATTAAGTTAATAATCAAGTTGTGACGATTAATCTTTTAAAGTGCCTAAGTTTGGAATTATGAATGTTCATTGAGAACAAGTGACAAAACATAATAAATATTAATGCCCTAGGTTTTAATTAGAAAAAGGTGTGACAAAATGTTATTAATACTTAGGTTACTATGTCTCCCTATGGGGCCGAGCCTGTTGAGAGGGATATTGAGATGGTGTTGAAAGAGAGAGGGAGACTACTGGCTCATTGAGAAGGAGAAGGTGTTGAATGGCGATGTGGGATGCTCGTGCGGCCCAAGCCAGTGTGATCTGGATGAAGCAACTCCACGGCAAATCAAGCCGGAGTCAAGGCGTCGCCGCATGCTAAGAAGAACGGAGGGCCGCCGGTCCTATGTTTTGAAGGAAAGGGAGGAAGAAGAGTGGCTGCACCTTCTCCAGTGAAGACGATGGCGAGGAGGAGGGAACCAGTGGAGACCTCCACTCAGCCTCGGACCCCCTCGCCCCCCGCTCGTTACCGCCACCGGCACTAGCTGCCCGCCCCTCGCTTCCCCTGCTCCGCCAAATTTGAGGGGTCTTCTCATGGGGTTTTCGGGCCACCAATAGAGGATTTCAAGAGACCATCTCGTGGGCAGGTTGGTGGAAGAAGAAGCTTATATCATTGTTTGGTAGATGCTTGTGGTTGACGTTGCTTGTGTTGCTATTGTGACTCTTGTTGTTGTAGTAACTATGGCTGTGTTGTTAATGTTGTTGTTTTAGTTATGGAAGCAAGCTGTCAATGATGTTGTAGTGATTCCATATTGTGTAATCATGGAACTCAAAGTTTCGTAAGGGAGTGTTGCTATTGAATCTCACTCATGCCTATCATATATTTGATGAAATGTCTCTTAGAGTTGTGGAGTAGTATTAGCTATTGTAATGAGTTGTAGCTGGTTGCTTTGGCTTGGATTGATTGTATTAGTGTACTTGTGTTTAAGTAAGGTCTAAAGGAGTTATGGGGCGTTAATTAGTTTGCTTGTATACCTTGGACCTTTGCATGCAAGGGAGGTGTTGCTAGGCTTTGTACGGTTGATGCCCATCTTTAGTCACAAAATGCCTCTTGGATTCCGTGTATGAACATGCATGGTGTTTGGAAGCATGGGAGGGAAAAATGTTAATTAAATTCTGATAAGGTGGAGAAGAAGGAGGGAAATACAAATAAGTAGAAAGAGATCTTGTTTAGAAGATTATGGGAAAACCTTGTTGCTCTTCCCATGTGCTTTCATATCCAGGATGAGTTGGTATTTCATGCATGCTTGTATTCATCTAGTTCAAAGACTCAAGAGAAGAAGTGGCTTGGGTGGTCCTGTACCGTAGCCCTCAAGTGAAAGAGAAAGAAATGCAATAGTTTGGGTTTGAATGGAGTTTGTATTTCCTGTGTGTAGTATGAACATTGATTTCTTTAGTGGGTTAATACCATAGTGCTTAGTCTCTAATGGTTATTATATTGATGACCACTAAACTAAGAGGTAGTTATGTGATTTCATGCGTAGTATAGAGTAATGTTTGATGGGTATTCTTGATTACTTGCCATGCTTGTGTTGGACCTTAAACTGGTTGGGTTTGAGCCCATCGATATATTGTAAGATGGAAATATTGATAGGGATGTAGAATTCCTAAATCATTAGTGAAGACTATGTTAGTGACCTAGAATCTAATTTAAATAAGGTAAATGCCTACGGAAGGGAACTCTTAATTCAGTTGGGTCCATGTATGGTAATGAGGGAAGTTCCTTGTTAGGCAACCAAACTAGTTGGTTGATGTTCTATTAGTGGTTCATGCTAAGTTGAAACTAGAGGTTAATGGAACTGAATATTGTGTTTTAGTGACTTGGGGCCTTGAATTAATTTGAATAATGGGCCTTGAGGTATTTTGAATTGGGCCCTGAGAGTTTAGAAGGAAATAAATATTTAAGGGAATACGATTTGTGAACATCTCCTTTGCTTCTGAGGTTCGGATGCTCGAATGAGTTAAGGCATAAAGAGAATTCATACCTTGTTATACTTCTGGCTTGTTATCTATGAGAAGTTGAAACCGACTACAATGTAAAAGTGTCGAGCTAAGGTCATGCATAGTAATGGAATGATTTGCTTGTTGGGTCAGTAGTCTTTATGGACTTGGGCCCATGATTGACTAGAAGATGATTGTTAAATAAGAATCGAGGTATTGTGAACTAGTACTTATCTAAATATGTTTGTAAATACTAGGAAACGGAAAGGGCAAGTTGGGAACTTGGAGGTCCGAGTCGAGTTAACTTATGTGGGACATCAGTGAGTGGACCTCATCAGATATTCTCGTGTTTTGATCGGGTTTTGCCGTGTTTTCACTTATGTTCCTCGGCTAAGATTTGTTCCCGGTTTTGAGAATGCTTTCGATTATTTGCGTACTATTGTAGATTGATGTTTTCTCGCATATGACTAGTCAGTAGATCATTGAGATAGACATGAGATAGATATAGGACGTGAGCATCGATCTTTGCTTCCTGTTAGACGATCCTTGCTATGCAGATGCGGCTCCATTGAGCTAAGACCAACGTGATACCGAGTAGGGGAAAGGTTTTCTTGTTTTCAAAATGAATTTCTAGCATCAAAACCTTGTTTTAAAAATGAATTTATCTTAAAACCCTTTTCCGACTCTCTGGAGTGCTCGGTACCACTAGTGAAGACCTAGATCGGGGGAAACCTCGCGGCTTCACATACAGCCCAGATCGGGGGATACCCCGCGGCTATTTATCTGAGATCTTAGCAAGTGATCCTACAGAGTTGCAATCTTATCAATAGACGCTCACATATCTAGACATCTCATGAGACATAGATGACATATTTGTGGCCCGGTGACTTCTCGGGTTTTTCTGACATTGCATTAGGCGATCATCCCGATTAGGAGGATCTTGCATAGACTTCCTTGCTTTACGGTATTTTCTGCATGTATATGAGTAGAGATTACTTTCCATATTCAAGATTATATTTTCAGATGCACGGGTCTTAGTGACCTGGCAGTAGGGGTCACATACCACTGAGCTCACAGCTCAGTCCCTCTTTCTTACTCACCATGTGCGTGTAGCATCGAAGATCGGGCCTGGGCTAGGCACGGTGAGAAGTGAGGACTTAGTTGGCTCAAGGCCCCACGGTCATTTTCCTTTCCGCTGTGTACTCAGAGATTACATGTTTATTTTATATTTGACCTTTGGAGACTAGACCCAGACGTGTAGTCTGGGGAGATCTGTATCAGATTGTCTCTATTATTGGGAAGAGTTCCAGATTTATTATGATTTATAATTACTGTCTCCAGATTATTCCGCAGATTTTTAGATCAGGTAACAGCCTTGGGCTCGGGGATCTCACCTGAGCTGGCTGGTGTGACACGTGTCCCTATTTGGGATTAGGGTGTTACATTCGATCTGTTCGGGGTTCGCTTCTATACCTCGTTGCGTGATTATGAAACCAAGGAACTTTCTTAAGCAGACTCCGAAGGCACATTTGCTCGGATTTAGGCTCATGTCGTGTGCCCGGAGGGCCCTAAATTTTTCTGCTAGATCAGCCGCATAATTCTCAGCTCGCTCGCTTTTCACCAGGATATTGTCCATATAAGCCTCATCGTTCCTTCCAATCTGATCTCTGAAAACCTTGTTCACAAGCCTCTGGAAGGTTGCCCCCGCATTCTTCAATCAGAAATGGAGGCTCATGAGTTATCCAACTACTACTAAACACTAATCCTTCAATATGAACTATCTCCACCATTTAGTAGTTGATTATTAGCCAGACCGGAGAGAGAATGCAGGGGCAACATATTGCGTGATTATAATCACCTATGGGATATAATTTTGGCCATGATAGAGAGCTCATTATGTCTCCCATATAATCTATGTTTCATGCAATTCAATGTTGAATGTGTGTTTGATTGGGACAACCCGTAAAAATACTTAAAATTGTCTAATGGAGCGCATAATGGGCACCAAGCGCGGTGAGACCTATTTACATATAATAAAGATGAAAATTGCATACAAGAAATGAAGGAACAATATATTTTTTAATAGAATTAATAGGAACATTATTGCTTGTTGACAAAATAAAACAGAACTAAATTCTAGTAGCATGCATCTAGAGGTTTGATAAATAGAGGAATGTGCTAAGTGAACACAAGCACGTGCTTATAAAACCTTGGAGTTGGGAATCAGAAACAATCCAATATAGGCTAAATGGTGATTTTGGTGGGTGCAAATAGGTGAAAGGCAAAGAACATCATATACCCATCTTATATCATGGGCATATGCCATCCTCCACACCTTAATTCGTTTAATTATTAAGCTTAGATTGGATATCTCCGCTTTCAAGCAAGGGCCTACTAAGACATTCTTTGAAACTTTTGAGAGGTTTAATGATCTACTCCGGCATTGTCCTCAACATGGATTGGATCCTTGTGCAAAGATCCAGACATTCAACAATGGGTTAGATAATTCAACAAGGCAATTCGTTGATGCCGCCGCCGGAGTAGGGAAGTTCCTAGCGCAAGTTGAAAACACACGTATGAAAAGACACAAAATTTTTGGGTCGAGCGCGTGTGTGTGCATTTCCTCATTTTGTCCTTATATAGACAATATCTACGCGTCAACTCGTATGATTATAATGCCACACAAAGAAGCAACATACCTAACAAGTTGCTGCGTATACCCGTGTACATTACTTTCTTTTTACTCATATTCATGTTTCTTTTTACTTTCCTGTGTTACTTTCTTTGCTTATTGGTGCTATGTAGAGTCATGTTATTCATTTGTGCACCGTTGAATTAGTTAGCGAGGGCACCACCGTGCTAAACTTATCTTTATTTCTGCTTTCTGTAGACTCCATTGATTTCCTATTATCTCATGGTTGTGGAGTTATCCTTAGGCCCTCACTCTTGATGGCATATCCCTCATATATGATCAGTTTGTGTTTCACTTATACCCTCATGAGATGTAACAATTCTCCTCAGTTGTTATATCTCATGAGGAAATAATTATTATAAGGTTAGAACAGACAAATTCGCGTTGGTTGAGTGAACAAGCTGTATGCACTAATATGTTTCTTTAAACAACATATAATCTTATTATGACAAGAGGACATAGGCCAACTTTACCCTATTGAAAGCGGAGAATCATGTCGAAAACATATAATATAGGGAGGGTACCTATATTATATAAGATGGGTATACCCCCACTATACCAGTCATTATCCCGGTTGAAATTATATGTTGGTATAACTTTGGCCATCTTGTCGTAAGTTTTCAGTACTAATCTTTCTATTTCCTCTCAAACTTTAAGCAAACACCCAATAATATTAAGACATTTTCTTATAATGTTTCATCACTACTAGCTTGTATAGAAAAATTGTCTAACATCGACATACCTCATATATCCCTTGGCCTATATATTTTATTGCTTGTTCTGAAAAAATTTATCCATCTGTTTTCAGATAGATAAAATTGATAAAATACTTGATGTATTATTCAGCTGTGTTGAGCATTTTATCAATTTTAGTTTTATCTCTTTCTAAATATGAAGATGTTGTTCTGATTCCCAATACTATCTTTATCACTTGAGCATATTGTCTTGGTTTAGCCATCTAGTCTAACCTTACCTTTTATGTTTTTACTATGAAGAAGACCCCACCAGTGACCGACGCGTCTCCACCCTTCCTAAGGTCCACAAATATTGTTTTTAGCATTCTCTTAATGCACACTTTTATGGCAAGCATTCAGACCCACTTATTTTTATTTTTCACTGATAAAATTCATGAATGAGGCACAATGAGGGTTTGAATGTTTCATGCAGTTCAATGTTTAATGTGTGTTTGATTGGGAATGAAATGGAGCATGTACAATGATTGTACAGATTTTGAACCTCCATTTTACAAAGGGAGACTCTGCCAAAATTTTTCCCTTTTTCTTAGACTTAGAAATTAAAAGGCAAACCTTTATGGATAAATTTTTTTGCCTTCATGAGTCTAGGCCCTTGCCGATACTTGTACCACCCTTTGTAGCGTCCTTGAATGATTGGTGTGCTTGACTTTTAATTTCTTCCAACCTTTTGTCTCTTTTCTTCCTTGTAGGACACTAATTTGGAAGCCCACCACAACAAGAGCTGGCCCCGCATAGCCCATTGATGTGGGATATTGGTTCACATCTTCTATAGCCGCGCTCCCACCTGCACCCAATGAGCTTGATGCACCGAGAGAGGAGCCCAAGGCGGATCATTGGGACGATGAGGACACCGATCATTAGGGGAGTGTTCTTCTGACTTGTGCTTAATATTGTGTTCCTCTCTCTCGTTCTATTTTTACACTTTATGTGTCATCGGGGAAGATAACTTATCTAAGTTGCGGGGATGGAGTTTCATGTTCTGAAACTTGTGTGTTCAATTTAAAAATACTATAGATTCAAGTGGAGGCGAGCCCCTCTTAGTGATCTGGTTGTTTTATGACAAGGCATGCCATTACTGAAATGAAAAATATCATACCTGATGAAGGAAAAATTGATGCAGGTGTTGCCTGTGGAAATGTAATGGAGACATCTAATACAGGCGGTCCAACACGCTAGTTGAAACTACCCACAGAATAATCACCTAGAATGCGTAGCGTACTAGCATACAACACTATCATACATAACATGAAACAGAAGAAACACAATAAACGGAAAACAAAAATCGTTAGCCAAACAATATTATATAACTAATGAAGTAGATACAACACTGATGTAGCAGACATATCTAAGACTCTACATAGATAGTACTATAGTAGATATTATGCCTAAGAAGTACATAGTGATGCTATATGTAGGAAGCAGGTATATCTAAAAAGATATTTTTATAAATTTCAATTTTATTTGTTCAGTACTCACATCTTCTACAATCTGCAGCCATTCGAGAGGCTTATTCAATACCTTAACATATATTGCAACTAACCTTCATGGTGTCTTAATAATCGTAGGATCCTTTATGTCTCCCATAAATTGCAACTATCCATATATATATATATATATATATATATATACGCATCTTCAATCAAAGCAAACAAAGTGTTTTCATAAGGATTGAGACTTTCCTCTTCCAAGTGATCCATGACAACCTTTAACAACCCTAGCTTCTAAAGAACATCAATAGGCAGATAGATACTTCGAAACAAATCATGACACCCTAAAAAAATCAAACCTTTTTGCAATGTTTGATAAGAATTCAAACACAGGAAAGGAAAAAAAACAATCTTGTAAAAGCAAAGCAATAAGTCACTTCCAACCTAGAAAGCACTGACCTTGATTCTAAGAAGGTGCCATGGCCGGAAGATGGATCGATCGATGAGGAACTCCTTCTCTGGGGCTTCAATTAGATCGAAGACGAAGATCAAGATTGAGACGGTGTTATGACGTCGAGGGAGTTGGGCAGTGCACACACACTGTTTCATAAGTTGATAAGAAATGACTCCATTAATGAAAGTTTAAGTTGTTGACCCGATAAGGATCCCGACTAGTATCAATAGTGTGGATTTTATCAAGTATTTTATCAATTTTAGTAAATCAATTTTAAATAAGTTTGAACAAACTACACAACATAAATTTTAAAAATAATAATAATAAAATCTTATATATTTTCTTTGTTTTTTTACGATTAAAACCCTATTATATATATATATATATATATATATATATATATAACATATTTACTCTTTCTTACTCATGTGACATGTGCTTCATCAATACACCACTCTCCATCCATTAGTGGAGGTGTTTCACCCCATTTATCAACTCTCACAATAGCACCCTACACTTCACCCTATTCCTTGATCCTCATTGTCTATGCTCATTTGTCCATTTGAGAATTTTCAAAGGATTTGGAATTGAGTAGTTAATTATACCAAAAACTAAGGGCATTTGGTTTGTTTTCGGTTTTTTGTTTTCTTAAAAAGCAAAACAAGCATAAATGAAAAGGATTTTTTTTTGCCTTTTAAGAAATTGAAAATTGGAAAAGTTGTTTTGTTTGATTTATTGGAAACTGTTTGCAGAAACAGAAAATGTAAAAAATTGTTTGGTTTATTATAAAACTATGTAGTATGTTTCTAATGATTTTTATCAAATATGTATATAGAGTTTTTATTTACTATTGTAAAATAATATAATAAGCAAATAGAACTATATACCAACATAACAAACTGTAATAACAATAATAAAAAGTTCCTAGAATGGGTTTTTTACTCTATAAGTCCAACTAAAACAGCTTCCATAAAACAAATAAAAGAACTAATGAGAAATCAAACGTTTCCATAATCCAAACAATAAATCAAAGTTTAAACATACTATATGTTACGGATATATCTGATAAGACAGATGTCAATGACCTAGGGACCACCTGTCACGCAGAGGACCATGCGTTCTCAGCCACGTAGCATCGTTGGCCACGTGACAATATCACCAAATAACCTTGCACAATTCCGTTCGACAATAACGTGAGGAATATATCCTGCGAATAAGTCCGTCGGAATTATAATTATGACAGCCCTCTTATACGAGGCATGGGGTGGAAGGAGAGAAGTAAAATATCTAACGCCTCTACAGTAAGTAGGTCTTATCCACTTACTACAGTGGGCAGATATTTACCCTACTTGCCTACAGAGCACCTACACGCTAGGCAGATATTTTCCTACCGCCTTAGAAGATATTCACCTAGCCCACCGCCTTACCCCACCGCCTTGCAAGATATTTGCTTAAACCGCCTCTCACTTGCTATAAAAGGAGAGGAAGGACAATAAGGAAGGGGACCAAAAAATACTCACTACACATTACACAAAGCATTTCCTAGAACTTCTTACCCTAATTTCTGACTTAAGCATCGGAGTTAAATCCGGGCAGAAAGGCCCAATTCCGATTATTTCTCCTCCTCTTCACAGGTCTATCAGTGGATAAATCCGGACGGAATTGCCGGCGCCCTCCCCGTCTCCTTGCTCGCAAAACGTAAGTAAGCGTCCACACCAACTATAAATATTTACCGCTTGTCAAAGTGAGACCATATCACGAGGCCACATGAGCCAAAGAGTGAAGTGGACCGCTTTTGGCATCAATGATTTGGCCGTCCGTGGGGACCCTTACGAAAAGCCAAATGACCACTATCAGAAGATCAAAGCGAATCCAAGGACAAGGAGCACCTACTAGCCCTGAAGAACCTATTAAACTTGGCGAAGCCCAAAGATATGAAGAAATCCGATCGGACAATCCACCCATTTTACCCCCATCAGAAAATCCGTCCAGGGGTCCATTCTAGAGTTCTACCTTAACATGCAGCAACAACTGGAACAATTGGCTCAAGCTGTCCACACTTTGACCCATCCTCCACCTTTTCCCGCACAAGCCCCAACACCGAACGTATCGACGGTCCCGCTAGCTAATTCTGAAAGCAGAGGGAGGACGAGAACCCGCACCCATAAGGAGAAAAGAGAAAGAACCGCCTTTTCCGCTAGCTCAGAACCCTCCGCTCGGCGTAAAGAGCAAGCCGCTACAAGAACCGGAACGGACAACAAAGGAACAAAATAGCCCATCCATACAAACCGTGAATGGAGGGACCCAGTAGCGAGGACTTTTCCTAAGAAAACAAGAAATCCGAACGGCATATTCTCAATATGTGTTCGCCCTTTGTCAAGGAGATATTGGAAGAACGAGTTCCTGACAGCTTCAGGCCACCTATTATGACCTCATATGAAGGCAGAACCGATCCGTCCCGTCACCTGAAGTCTTTTCGATCAAAGATGCTCCTCACCGAAATTATCGACGCTCGTATGTGCCGAGCTTTTCCCGCCACCTTAGAGAGAAAAGCGCAAGACTGGTTTGTCGATATTCCATCTAGCACAATTACTTCTTTTCAGATTTTAGCAGATCGCTTTTTAGCCTACTTTGCTAATTACTCAAAGCAAAAGAAAACCCCGTCTACCCTTTTGCACGTTAAACAACGAAAGGGAGAAACACTCCAAGCCAATTTGAATCGTTATATAGACGAAACAGCAAATGTTGCGGACCTTCTTCCGTGAATGGCTGTAACCTTCTTAATGGAGGGACTGTTAGATTCCCCCTTTCGTTTCTCCCTCACTTTGGATCCGCCAAAGACAATTCCCGCCCTTATGAGCCACGCCCAGAAATACATCAATTCCGATGAAATTTATACGGGTTGGGAAGAAGAGACTTCGACGTGGGCCTCAGAGACACCCTAAAAGGAAAAACCTACCAAAGTGTCAATGTAAGGCCCTGGATATACGGAAGGAAAGAAGATCATACAGGGACGACAAGGGCACAAACAGAAACCTGGAAACCTCGACACGCCCTCAACGACATATGCTGCAGCCCCGAGAACCCACAAAGGAAGGAAAGATTGTTAAATATGATCATCATACCCTACTAAATCAAACCATAAGCCATATCCTTATGCAAATTAAAGAGAAAAAGCTTCTGACATGGCCAGAGCCTGCGAGAAATACCGAACGGCAAAAGAATAGCAAGAGATATTGCCAGTTTCATCAATCTAAAGGACACGACACGAAAAAGTGTACCCACTTGATGAATGCAATAGAAGATGTCGTTCGAAGAGGACAGTTGGAGCAATATATCAACCTTGAGATCCAGGAGGAACCTGAAGCTTCACATCCTGCAGAAGAAAAAGGGGAGATGGTAGGGTTTATTAGTGGTGGCCCTGGCTGTGGAGGGGAAAGTTCCGCCTCTCGAAAAAGTTATGCTAGAATGGTGGGAACGACGCAAGAGACAGAAACACCACGAAGAAGGTCTCGACCCGCGGCTCCCATCATTTTTTATGATAACGATGTTAGTAACGTTCGTCACCCCCATGATGACGCGTTGGTTATTGCCATCAAGGTCTCCAGTTTTCAAATGAAGAGAGTTCTGATAGACAGTGGAAGTTCAGTTGATATCCTCTTCTGGAGTGCTTGCGAAAGAATGAGGTATGACGTGGATGATTTACTTCCTGTAAAATCATCCTTAGTAGGGTTCTCCGGGGGGGTGATACAGCAAGAAGGGATTATCTCTCTACCAGTTACAGTAGGAAACTCACCACGATCATCAACCATGACAACGAAATTCTTGGTTGTACGATGTGCTTCAAGCTATAACGTGATCCTTGGCAGGCCAACCCTCAACGCCTTGAAAGCCATCATCTCAACTTACCATCTTCTCCTCAAATTCCCGACTGAGAGTGGTAGCGGAGAGGTAAGAGGAGACCAACCCTTAGCTCGGCAATGTTACGTCTCGACCCTCAAAGGGAAAGTCCTAAATAAAAAGGAAAACAAAGGTTTCGAAGCCATGCTAGTCGCCAGAATAGCCGAGCGGGAAGATGAAGAACTTCACCTACACCGTAGAAGAATTGCTAATAGTTCCCCTAGGCGTGACCGAGGCGGGCAAATGCAGTGCGGATTGGGGCAAACTTGACAACCGCACAGCAAGAAGACCTCATGAGAGCATTAAGGGCAAATGCTGATCTCTTCTCTTGGTCATCAGAGGATATGCCAGGCGTAAAACGCGAGATCATAGAACACCACCTTAATGTGGATCAGTCATTTAGGCCTATGAAATAGAAAAGAAGAAATTCCGCTCCAGAAAGACAGAAGGCCGCAGAGGAAGAAGTATGAAACCTCCTAAAGGCTAAGTTTATCCGAGAGGTGTATTACCCAGATTGGTTGGCCAATGTTGTTCTAGTAAAAAAGCCGTCCGGGAAATGGAGAATGTGCGTCGATTTCACAGACTTCAACAAGGCTTGTCCCAAAGATTCGTTTCCTTTACCGTCAATTGATGGTTTGGTTGACTCTACAACGGGGCATGAGATGCTAAGTTTCTTAGACGCCTTTTCAGGCTACAACCAAATCCGAATGGCCAAAGACGCATTTAAGAAAAAACATCCTTCATTACAAACCTTTGGAACTTATCACACCTGCAGTAATGTCGTTCGGCCTGAAAAACGCTGGAGCCACCTTCCAAAGGCTCATAAATACAGTCTTCAAAGAGCAGATTGGTAGAAATGTTGAGGCGTATGTGGATGATATCCTGGTGAAAAGCCGAAAAGCCGGCGAACATCTATCAGACTTACAAGAGGCTTTTCAGTCACTCCGAAGTTATACTATGCGGTTAAACCCGAATAAATGTTCCTTCGGTGTTCGATCAGGAAAGTTCTTGGGATTTATGTTGACACAAAGAGGAATAGAGGCAAATCCAGAAAAGATCAAAGCTATTCTTGAAATGGGATCGCCCAAAAGTCTTCAAGAAATTCAACGGCTTAATGGACGCCTGCGAGACTTGGCGTGTTCATCTCCAAAGCCGGAGTGAAAAATCTCCCTCTCTTTCAAGCCCTGTAGCGCCAAAATGGATTGGACGGAGGAATGCGAAAAAGCCTTTCAAGGGCTTAAAATTATCTCCGATCACCTCGGCTATTGGCTAAGCCGCAAGTGGGAGAAGAACTCTACATCTATTTGGCCGCTTGCCCCACGAAATGTGGCGGTTCTTTTGAGAGAAGATAACGGGGTCCAAAAGCCAGTCTACTACACAAGTAAGATCCTTAACGATGCGGAATCAAGATATCTGCCGCTTGAAAAATTGGCCTTTGCTCTTATTACATCTGCGCGAAGATTGAGACCATATTTTCAAGCCCACAGGATCACAATATTGACTGATCAGCCACTAAAGCAAGTTCTTCATAAACCAGAAAATTCCGGACGCCTAGCCAAGTGGGTTATAGAATTAGGCGAGTTTGATCTCACCTACAAGCCCCAAACGGCAATCAAGGCCCAAGTATTGGCCGATTTCATCGCGGAATTAACTTTTCCTGCGAATGAGGGCGAACTCCCTTCACAGAATCCAGAAGAGTATCTTAGCATCCCGTGGTCTTTATACGTTGATGGGTCAAGAATCAAGAAAGGTCGGAGTGTGTTTTGTCCTTTATTCTCCTTCTAAATGGAAAGTGGCGGCGGTACTCAAGTTCCAATTCCCGGTTTACTAACAATGAAGCCGAATATGAAGCACTCCTTGCCGGATTACACTCGCCCGGGGCTCGGAGTTCAGCGTCTGCATGTGTATACCGATTCGCAGCTAGTCATGAGCCACACCCTAGGCAGCTTTGAAGCAAAAGAAAAGAACATGATCAAATACCAAGCCATAGTGAGAAAAATAGTACCATGCTTCGCCTATTTCCAGATTGAGAAAATTTGCCGAGCACAAAACGAAGAAGCGGACGCCTTACCCAAAAAGGCCACAACGCCAAACGGAGATGCAGAATCCTCTTTTAACCTACAGTAGCTTCCCACAAAGACTATCGATAGACTGGAAAGGGAGGTACAAAGTGTGGCCGAAGAGCCAAGTTGGATGGATCCCATAAAGAGTTTCCTACAAGGTGGGCCTGCGCCACCCAACAAAGCGGAGGCCCGACGGATCTCTTACATATCCGCTCAGTACACCATCATCAACGAAAGCCTGTACAAAAGGTCCTACTCACAACCTTTCTTGCGATGCTTACATCCTACAGAAGCTAGCTACATCCTTCACGAAATTCATGAAGGCATCTGCGGTGGTCACATAGGAGGCAAAGCCTTGAGTTACAAAGTCTTGCGGCAAGGTTATTACTGGCCAACGCTAACTCAAGATGCAATAGCGTTCGCTCGGAAATGTGATGCACCGCCACGCATTCTAAAATTCGAGACGGCCCGCACCACTTACGCCAATTATCGATCCGCGGCTTGTTATCCTGGGAGTTGATCTTTTAGGGCCATTCCCTACTTGATCCGACAACCGAAATTCCTAATAGTCGCTATCGACTACTTCACCAAATGGGTGGAAGTTGAGCCCTTAGCCAAAATCCGCGGGGAGAAAGCTTGTCGTGGATTCTTATGGCGAACGGTCATCCACCGATTTGGAATTCCATCGCCTTCATCTCCGATAATGGGCGTAGCTTGATAAACAGGGCTTTCGTGAGTTTACGCTACAACTTCGGAATTGAATCCGTGATTGACTTACGCGGACACATCCCCAAGCCGGCGCCGTAGAAGTGACAAACCGTGACCTTACTCCGTGACTCGAAACCCGTATCCAAAATGGAACCAATTGGGTGGAAGAAATTTCGAGCGCCCTTTGGGCCTACAGGACAACTACCAGAACTCCCACAGGGGAGAGTCCATTTTTCCTTACTTATGGGGCCGAAGCCGTCATTCCCGCAGAAATAGGAATGCCTACTTTGCGAACACAACAGAAGTTCTTGTCAGAAGAAAATGAGAAAAATCTCCAAGCGGAACTAGACCTACTTGAAGAACGAAGGGAAATGGCAGAAGTAAAGGCCGTTGTCTATCGCCAAAGATTCAAAAGTTTCTACGACACAAGGGTAAAAAGAGTCTTCTTCCAGATCGGCGATCTAGTCCTAAGAGAAAATGAATTCCAAGGAAATAAAAGCCGAACGGGGAAGCTAACTCCTAACTGGGAAGGCCCTTACGTCGTGCAAAAGAATCAGTCCGAAATGACACCTATTATCTAGTGAATATGGGACGGAAAAAGCGGCTCAAGCGTCCATTCCATGTCGAACACTTACGACGCTACTATCAATAAGTTCTCAGAGTCGCTCTTAAATTTCATGGGGTAAAGTTCAGGTCTTTCCCATTCTACTAAAATGCGGTGAAATTCCCATTCTACTAAAATGCGGTGAAATTCCCATTCTACTAAACTGCGGTGAAATTCCCATTCTACTAAAATGTGGTGAAATTCCCATTCCTAAAAGACGAGTCGGAATTATCTTACACAGATAAACGACAACTCTCAAAAGACAAAAATCCCGATCAAAGTATGAGGCAACAACTCATGAAGGCGAGTACCTCACTCAACAAAGTCCCATGATTGGACTAAGGACTCGTTACGAAATTTACAAGCCAAAGGAAGAATAAAGAAGTTCGCGAATTTCTTACATGGTTCAAAGACAACCATCATTCGGAAATAAATCTTCACCAAAATAAAGGTTTGCATTTCATTCATATGAATAGAAATTACATTTCCAAGTGATTGAGAATTTACAAAAACGCTCATAAAAGAAAAAATCCTAAGAGCTAGGACCCCTAGGGCAGCCACCTGCTTCTGAAGGGACTTGGGTAGAAGGCTCCAAGGTAGCGGGGACAGGAGCCTCTGGAGTCTTGATAACTTGTTGCTCTTTTCAAATTCGCGGAACTTCTTCAAAACTCCAAATGACCCCATAGACAAAACTTCCGTGAGGGAGGAACGCGTGATGGCCCACTTGTTGCACCACGGAATATATACGAGTGGCTCCATCTCTAACTTTCGCCCCTAAGCCGCAACCTCCTTCTCTAATTTATCCGCTTTCGCTCTATCAAATCCTTAATTTCCTGCGAAGTCGGATTTAGGAGGCTTCAAGCGGGAAGCCAAATCTTCTTTCAAGATGTCACGCCCCTTTATTTTCGCCAACTCAAATTTGCACGGCGGTAAGCTCAAGCAGCCTTCATCTTTAGGTCCCATCGAGCGCCGCCGCTTCATCCCGAAGTCGATTGAAGTTCCTTCTTCAAACCGCTAGATTCATTTTGTAACCCTTTAATAGCCTCCTCGCCAGTAAGAAGAGAACCGTTAGAAGCGAGATAATTGGGCCGCTAAATCGGCCTTCTCCTTTCCATAGCGCCACCGCCGCGAACCGCTTCGGACCTATCTCGCCAAGGGCCGGATAGCATCAAGCTGTTCTTTCTCCTTCTCTTCCAAGGCCGCCACCCTAGAGCTTAACTGGGCAATGTCTGCCCTATTCATTTCCATCTTTGCCAAATCTTCTTGGCAAAGATTGCCGACTCGGTCCGCCCAGTGTGCCGTCTGCAGAATAACAAGATGCTCGTAAAAAAAAAAAAACGCGCCAAGTTTAGAAATAAAAGGAAATGCAAGAACAACCCTTACTAGCATAGCCAAGCGGAATAGTTGATAAGTGGCCTCTTCCCTCCCAGCCCTCCGGAGTTTCGTGGAGAGCTGCTCGGGCCTCATGGCCATCAAAACGTCCTTTACGGACCCAGTGTCGCTAAAAGGAGTATCCTCAGAAGATAACTCCTTTTGCTTAGTGGCAGATCCCTTTAAAACTGAATCCGCCACTTTTAATTTGTCTAAAAGGGCCACTTCTCCCGCCTCCGCCTATAAAATAGAACCTAAGTTAAAAATTCTACCCTTAGAAAAAATATATATAGAAATTCTCACCTCTATGAGAAGGATGTCCTCCGGCCGGCTAGAAGAAGGACCCTCGGAAATTGGGGATAATGCCGGGCGGACCTCTTCCGCACGAACCTCTTCCTGAGGCACCCCCACCTGCTCTTCTGCAATTCCGGGACCTGATACGTCCTCGGAATTCTTTCTTTTGGTCCTCCTCTCCCGTGAGAACCCTACACCCTTCTTGGAAGAATCCGTCTCCTTTCTCTTCCTCTTCTTTCTTTCCTCCTTGGAGGTATCACCCCCTTGGCCAAGTACCACTTCCTTCTTCTTCAGCCCGCGAGGCAAGGGCGGGTGAACTTCGCCCTCGAAAGAGGCCAAAAGACCCTTAACATAGCTTAGGTCCTCATCCTCCATCGGATTTCCTACAAAACAAAGGCCAAAATAAGTCAATTACCGTAGTTAAAAATCAGACCAGCAAGGTACACGAATAATGCCTACCGGCAGACACTATTAAATGACATTTAACAAGGTTTTCCTTTGTCAAGAACTCATCCATGTACACTTTGGATAGCCCTGTCATTGACTTAAGAAGAACCTCCTCTTCTCCCGTCATTTCCTCACAAGCGATGTCCTTTCGGGGAACCTCCCACTTTGTTCGGACATCCCACTCGGACTTACTTTTGACAAAGAAGAATTTACTCTTCCATCGCTTAATGGAAGAAGGAACTTTCCCTAAAAATTTCCTCCCAGAACGAGCAGAAAAGTAATACCAATCGGCGTTAGACTCTAGGCATAGGCTAAAAAGCATATGGAACCAACGGACGGTCGGACTTATTCCGTAATGCGTGAAAACAATAACAAAGCCGTTCAAAAGTCTCCAAGAATTTGGAGCCAACTGTGAGGGACACAAATGATACTCTTCTAGTATTGCCTTAGCGAAATCGGAAAAAGGAAGCCTAAGGCCACCCAATAGCGCATCTTGATAGATGGCTATCTCCCCTTCCCTAGGAGAACTTGCCCTCTCCCCAGAACAGGGAACCCTAACCTCAAACAGGGACAAATTTATCTCATACTTCTCGCTACCGGCCTATCTACTTCCTTTTGTCCAAGAAGACTTATGAATGTGTCCACCCCTACCCGTTGCCCTAGATGCGGGATGAACCCGCTAACATCGAACCGACGCTCCCAAGTTCGCCTCAAATCACGGATCGCAAATGTAAATCAAGGGTTGGATGGAGAAGGGACCAAGGGCTCATGAGAAGAACTAGAGGAGGAAGAAGTAGCGCTAGAAGTGGCGCTTAGCCATTACCTTAGGAAAGAAAAAGATAACACAAACACAGAAAAACCAGAGCTCGCCGGAGAAGAAGAAGAAACCTTAGGAAGAAGACACGATTCAACTTTCGAAATAAACCCTTTTTGGCCTGTACGATTTCGCATATATATGAAAAGCAACGAATCCCTGGCCGTTCGATCTCAGTGTTCCATTCCAATCAAAACCGTTGAACCAAAGCCCCCAAATCCTGACAATTCAAATAGGCCATTATTACTCCTCCAAGAAATCCGGCCCACGCCAAGATACCAAACGCCGCCGACACATATTGGTAATCGCTTCATCATGTCAGTTGACAAACGCACACCGCATGTCACGCCATATCACCCCTTTTAATATGAAATAAAGCTGCAGACACGTGTCCCCAAAGAAATAATGAGCACAATACCATAGAACCAACACCATAAAAACAAAACACTCATTCCAACATAGGATCGCCAAATGAAGGCCATATTCCAACATAGGATGCGCCAAATGAAGGCCATAAAAATACCAAAGGAGTTACAAACAAAACGACAAACGTCATTTATTCAGGTTACAAACAAACAAAATAGAAATAACAAAAACATGTTATCGGACGGACTAAAATTAAAAATCCGCGGATTCGTCCGAAGCCACGCTCGAATGAGACTCAGAGGAGACGCACGGACTCCCGCAACCGTCACTATCCTCGTTCCCACTAGGAGAACCTGGATTAGCACGGGGGCGAAGGTAGGGACCCACTTCTACGCATGTGAGTCGTCTCCAAACATCTCAAATTCGAAACGTACACCCCCTGCATAAGTGACAACTAAAAGATCTCCCGCCTCCATGCCATGATCAACATGAAAAGCCTCCCACCCTGCATCGATGCATATCTCACCTGGGTCCCCGTTAACCAATAGAACGCCTGGCCACACACAGCCGTTCGGACTTACTAGGTGGATAAACCCAGACCTTAATTCCGACAGATGTTCGTGAAAGGAGCTAGGAATTCGCAAGTGGCGAGAGCATTGGCTAAAAGTGAAGAATTTATAAAAAGACAAACGTTGAGCCATGATACAAAAGATTTCTGACTATGAACGTTACCCATACAAGCCCTTAAGTAGAAAAATAGGCGAGAATTTCGGAGAAAAATCTACTTCGATAACAACGCAAAGAGAACACAAGAACGCCGGTCACCCATCGCCATGGACGAAGCCCACCCCTACATAGACATGCCAACTAAGAAGAATACTTGTTCTCGAACCAAGCGAAACGTACGATTAGCTCACCTCTCGCTCAGATTCTTCGAACAAAGTACATTTTAGGGGGGACTAGTGTTACGGATATATCTGGTAAGACAGATGTCAATGACCTAGGGACCACCTGTCACGCAGAGGACCATGCGTTCTCAGCCACGTAGTATCGTTGGCCACGTGACAATATCACCAAATAACCTTGCACAATTCCGTTCGGCAATAACGTGAGGAATATATCCTGCGAATAAGTCCGTCGGAATTATAATTATGACAGCCCTCTTATACGAGGCGTGGGGTGGAAGGAGAGAAGTAAAATATCTAACGCCTTTACAGTAAGTAGGTCTTATCCACTTACTACAGTGGGCAGATATTTACCCTACTTGCCTACAGAGCACCTACACGCTAGGCAGATATTTTCCTACCGCCTCAGAAGATATTCACCTAGCCCACCGCCTTACCCCACCGCCTTGCAAGATATTTGCTTAAACCGCCTCTCACTTGCTATAAAAGGAGAGGAAGGACAATAAGGAAGGGGACCAAAAAAATACTCACTACACATTACGCAAAGCATTTCCTAGAACTTCTTACCCTAATTTCTGACTTAAGCATCGGAGTTAAATCGGGGCAGAAAGGCCCAATTCCGATTATTTCTCCTCCTCTTCACAGGTCTATCAGTGGATAAGTCCGGACGGAATTGCTGAGCGCCCTCCGCGCCTCCTTGCTCGCAAACAGAAGTAAGCGTCCACACCAACTATAAATATTAACCGTTTGTCAAAGGCTGAGACCAGATCACGAGGCCACAGTAGCCAAAGAGTGAAGTGGACCAGTTTTTGGCATCAACACTATAAAACCAAAGTTCAAATAGAAAACAAAACAAAGTTCAAGCACTGTCAATAAAACTAAAGTTCAAACAGACAAATATATATATAATAATTTGTCTTAACACAGCTACATGACCATATAGGCCATCGAAAGACCGGACTGCAGGATCAGAAGGCAAGAGATAGAAGGAAAATGATTAAAGGAGTCATACCTCTACAGTATTGGAGGTTGACAAGTATTGGAGGTTGACTCTTTTTTCGATGTTGAGATGTCATCTTCTAAGGAGGAACAATTATACCTTATCCAAAGCAGTGAGTCTCCTTGTTTAGTTAGGTTAATCACAGTAGCAAACCTTTGTAAGGTCGCGCTCTTTCTTCCAATAGGTAGGATGCATTTCTGTTATGTAGAACTTGCATAGTCCTTTTACTTCAAATATAACAAACTTGTTGATCTAATGTTTGTAGTGAACCCAATGACAAGTGCCTCCTTATTCAAAGCATGAAGAAGAAGTCGGCTCAATAGCGAGGAAAACATCTCGCAGAGGAGCATGTGTGTCCGATAAAGAAGCCTCTGGAACTCAACTCAAGCCCTTAACAAGATTGTTTGTACTCAAGGAGGTAAGAGTCACTACTGAACTGGTTCTGAGACCTCGGCGTTGCCGTTTGATCAAACCGGTAGAGTCGGATGTTGAACCCGACACACCCTCCACCATATTCGTCCATACCCCTCAGGGTCCAGAGGTCCGTCAACTTCCAAGGGCTACTTGTCAACCTCCAATACTTGTCAACCTCCAATACTGTCGAGGTATGACTCCTTTAATCATTTTCCTTCTAACTCTTGCCTTCTGATCCTGCAGCCCGGTCTTTCGATGGCCTATATGGTCATGTTGCTGTGTTAAGATAAATTATTATATATATTTGTCTGTTTGAACTTTAGTTTTATTAACAGTGCTTCAACTTTGGTTTGTTTTCTATTTGAACTTTGGTTTTATAGTATGTTTAAACTTTGATTTATTATTTGGATTATGGAAACGTTTGAACTCTCATTAGTTCTTTTATTTGTTTTATGGAAGCTGTTTTAGTTGGACTTATATGGTAAAAAACCCATTCTAGGAACTTTTTATTATTGTTATTACAGTTTGTTATGTTGGTATATAGTTCTATTTGTTGATTTATTATATTGTTTTACAATAGTAAAAAAAAACTGTATATACATATTTGATAAAATCATTAGAAACATACTACATAGTTTTATAATAAGCCAAACATTTTTCTACATTTTCTGTTTCTGCAAACAGTTTCCAATAAATCAAACAAAACAACTTTTCCAATTTTCAGTTTCTTAAAAGGCAACAAACCAAACGCCCTTAGTTTTTGTTATAATTAGCTACTTAATTCCAAATCCTTTGAAAATTCTCAAATGGACAAATGAGCACAGACAATGAGGATCATGCAATAGGGTGAAGTGTAGGGTGCTATTGTGAGAGTTGATAAATAGGATGAAACACCTCCGCTAATGGATGGAGAGTGGTGTATTGATGGAGCACATGTCACATGAGTAAGTAAGGGTAACTATGTTATAAAAAAAAAATATATATATATATATATATATATATATAATAGGGTTTTAATCGTAAAAAAACAAAGAAAATATATAAGATTTTATTATTATTATTTTTAAAATTTATGTTTTGTAGTTTGTTCAAACTTATTAAAATTGATTTACTAAAATTGATAAAATACTTGATAAAATCCACACTATTGATACTAGTCGGGATCCTTATCGGGTCAACAACTTAAACTTTCATTAATGGAGTCATTTCTTATCAACTTATGAAACAGTGTCGTGCACTGCCCAACTCCCTCGACGTCATAACACCGTCTCAAGCTTGATCTTCGTCTTTGATCTAATTGAAGCCCCAGAGAAGGAGTTCCTCATCGATCGATCCATCTTTCGGCCATGGCTCCTTCTTAGAATCAAGGTCAGTGCTTTCTAGGTTGGAAGTGACTTATTGCTTTGCTTTTACAAGATTGTTTTTTTTTCCTTTCTTGTGTTTGAATTTGATTGTTTTTTTTTCCTTTCCTGTGTTTGAATTCTTATCAAACATTGCAAAAAGGTTTGATTTTTTTTGGGTGTCATGATTTGTTTCGAAGTATCTATCTGCCTACTGATGTTCTTTAGAAGCTAGGGTTGTCAAAGGTTGTCATGGATCACTTGGAAGAGCAAAGTCTCAATCCTTATGAAAACACTTAGTTTGCTTTGATTGAAGATGCATATATATATATATATATATATATATATATATATATATATATATATATATATATATATGGATCGTTGCAATTTATGGGAGACATAAAGGATCCTACGATTATTAAGACACCATGAAGGTTAGTTGCAATATATGTTAAGGCATTGAATAAGCCTCTCGAATGGCTGGAGATTGTAGAGGATATGAGTACTGAGCAAATAAAATTGAAATTTATAAAAATATCTTTTTAGATATACCTGCTTCCTACATATAGCCTCACTATGTACTTCTTAGGCATAATATCTACTATAGTACTATCTATGTAGAGGCTTAGATATGTTTGCTACATCAGTGTTGTATCTTCTTCATTAGTTACATAATATTGTTTAGCTAACGATTTTTTTTTCCTTTTATTGTGTTTCTTCTGGTTCCTGTTATGTATGATTGTGTTGTATGCTATTACTCTATGTTAAAAAAAAAGCTAATAATTTGTTTCATGACCCTCCAAAGAAGTGTTAAATAAGGTTGGGGCCAACTTGGCCCAATTGAGAGATAAGAACATGGAGCTTCAACTCCAGAACACAGAACTTTAGATGGAAGTCGAGGCCAAGAGGAAGGGTAAGCTCTAGGATCTTGACGAAATCAAGTATGATCAGGATCTCATATGAGTTTGGAATATAGCTGTCATCAGGAGAGGGAGCGAAAGATCGGAGTCTGCCAGGAAGCCAAGGTAGCAGTGGAGAAGGTTGCGGTTGACTTAAGGTACACCGATGAATATCATGAAGAGCTTCAGGCTTTTAATAGTAATGTTGTGGAGAATTTCAAAGATTCTCAGGAGTTCTGGGAGGTGCTTGATGCTAGAAAAGTGCTTGGAGGCAAAGGATGCAGAGAAGAACGTTGTGACAGATTTCAAGAACTCAAAAGAGTTCGAAGAAAAGGTCGTCGACTGTGCCATCGCAGGAGTAGAGGAGGGCTTCAAGAACTTCAAGGAGATCTCCCTCATACATCTAGAGTTGGACTTGGGCCTCTCTGGACTTCAAGTGCTCTTTTCAATATCCTCTCTTTACTATTGAGGAAGGTAACTCCAATGTTGAAGTCGAGGTCGCAATTGACCCTGAGGTTCCAACTTTAGTTAAACATGATGTTACAACTCCATCTGAGGTTGAAGCATCTGTCATTACCGAATCCGAGGTGTATCCCTCAATTCCTCTAGAATAAGATTATTATTTTTTTTGTTTTTGTCCTTGATTCCGACAAGTTTATTAATAAATAAAATAATTTCATCGCTTACTTGTGTTATTTCCTCCTTGGATGAATGATTGTTGTATGATTTTCTTCTCAGAGTAGTTTTCACTTTACTTTTGAAAAGATTAAGTGTTGCTCTGTTTGGTTGTCGGCTTTAAGAGTTAGTTTCTCTAACATGACTAACTCTAAACTCAGTAGTCGTCCAACCTCCATCGTTCATATTTCCAAGTATGACCTAGACTGATGTGAACTGAGAACATAGTTCATGGAGCTTGGATATGGTAATTTGCCACTTATGAAAGAGAGGGGTGCTCAACTTCTTCTAGCCTTCTCCATGGATCATGAAAAGATCAAAAACAAGAAATCCAATAAGCTTTACTGATCATTGTTTCTATTCTTGAAAGGACAATGATCCAGACACAATAGATTAGTCCCGTACCTTGAGAAAGTCACTCTAAAAAAGAGCCAAATACTTAGGCTTCGAAAAGGGTGCCTTGAAGAGGATTGTTTGAGTTAAGGTCAATAGGGTTTGAGCAGCCATCATCTGCATTCCTTGAAAGAGGATGTGTCTGACTTGATCCTTGAGATCGAATATGTGTCAAAGTCCTAAGGATTTTAGCAATTAAAATCTGCATGATTTGTAAGGAGACAAGGATGATCAAATCCCTTAGGACTAAATCTGTGCCTTAAAAAAGATGCTATGAAAAGAGTCGAATAGTCTGGCCTTGGAAAGGGTGCCTAAAAAAGACCATCCGTGTCGAGGTCAGCAAGGTTTTAACAATCAGCATCTGTTTGCCCTAAAAAGGGACGAGTATGACCTGATCCCTAGCGATCGAATCCATGTACAAGTTCTAAGGGTTTCAATAATCAAACTCTGTGCTCCTTGAAAAGGGGATGAGAGCGATCTAATTCCTTAGGACCGAGTCTAGCTGAGATATCAAGCCCTAAAAAGGGTACCCTGAAAATTATCTCTCGTGTTGAAGTCTTTAGGGTTTTGACAATCAACCTTTGCAGCCCAATGACGCCGGGCAGGGTAGTGATTAACCTGCGGGCGGTGGTAAACAGGGGGATTGATAGAAGAACAAGAAAAAAGGAGGACAAACAGAGAAGAAAAGTCTCTAAAACTTTAAAAGGAAAATAACGCAATAATAAATGAATAAAATTCAACCCACAAGTCGGGTTTAAATAGCTAAAAAAACTAACCTAGATAACCTAGAAATTCTATCTTCTTATTCAAATTTGCCCAAATCAGCAAATTTTGGTCTAATAGAAAAACTTATCTAATTCTAAAATAACTAAACAAAACAAATAACTTCTAAAAATCTGAGTTCAAATCGGATTCATATCCTATCCTAAATTGGCATAGGAAGTATTGCCAAAAATGGAAAAAAAACACCGATAAACGAAGAAACGAAAGGAAAAACAGTGGAATTTGAGGATGAAGGAAGGGTCTATCGAGCAATGCTCGATAGATTCCACGTGCGCATCGAGACGAGTTTTCCGAATTGGGGTTGAGCGCGCGAATCCGATATCGGTAGCCAAAGTTATGACCAAAATACCGAAACGTGTCCAAAGTGCTCCCCAATTCCGGACTTGGCTCGATCACCTTCCATGTTTACGTCGGTCCGCCACGTCGTAGTATGCCAAAGCTCTAATGGTGCAATCAGACAGCTCGGCATCGTCTGACTCGGGCTCTCCTGCATCAGCCTCCCCGGGTTGGAAAGAACTCGCCCTCGAGTTCGTAATAGGATCAGTCGACTCCACAAAACAAGGGCTCAAATGCTTCACATTGAAGATGTCAGAGGTCTTCAAATAACTGGGAAGGCGCAATCGGTATGCATTGTCATTGATCTTCTGCAGCACTTCATAGGGTCCGATCTTTCTTTCCTTCAGCTTGTTATACTCACCCCCAGAGAAGCGATCTCGAGTGAGGACAGCCCACACTAAGTCACCCTGATCGAACAACACCTGACGGCGCCGTTTGTCTGCATTCATCTTGTACTTGGTATTACTCTCCTGAATAGCTAACTTGACCTGCTCATGAATAACCCGAAGGTGCTCTGCCATCTCATCAGCTCGGGTGTGAACACGACCAATTCGTGGTACGGGGGTGAGATCAAGTACTCCTGATGGGTTCCGCCCATAGACAACCTCGAATGGGCTCAAGCAGGTAGTCCGATTCTTTGATCTATTGTAGGCGAATTCGGCTTGAGGTAGTGCCAGATCCCACTACTTCGCCTTAGTTCCAGCCAAACTCCTCAATAGGTTGCCCAAACTCCGGTTCACCACTTTAGTCCGCCATCCTGCCTAGGGTGGTACGTGATGCGCTAAAGTTCAACTCAAGGCCCCCAATTTTCCCCATAAGCTTCTCCAGAAGAGGCTAATGAACTTGGTGTCACGATCAGATGTGATGGAGTGGGGGACACCATGCAAGTGAACAACCTCTCGAAAGTAAAGATGTGCAATGCGGGTAGCATCCACAGTGTTCCGACAAGCTACAAAATGAGCCATCTTGGAAAATTTGTCAACCACCACCATGATAGAGTCTAAGGCCCGCTGGATACGAGGGAGGCCCAAAACAAAATCCATACTGACGTCAAGCCATGGGGCTTTAGAGACTGGCAAGGGAGTGTATAGGCCTGCGTTGGTGAGAACTCCTTTGGCCCGCTGACACACAAAGCAGCGCTCCACAAAGTGAGCCACGTCGCTAGACAACTTCAGCCAATAAAGGTCTGCAGCTATGAGGGCGTAGGTCTTATCACGACCAAAGTGACCCTCATTATGGAGTTCGTTCATGATTTGTTGTCGCAATGAACAGTCGGGGATGCACCGCTACAGGCCACGAAACAGGTAACCGTTATGCAAAATAAAATTGTGACGATGTCCATCGGTTACCTCCTGAAGGATCCACCCGAAGGAAGGATCATCTGCATACATATCCGTGAAAGCTTCAAACCCTACAACTTTGGCGCTCATTGTGGTGAGAAGAGAACTGCTGCGGCTCAAAGCATCGTTACACGGTTAAGGCTTCCTGCTTGATGCTTCAGAGTAAAGGTGAACTCTTGCAAGTACGCCACCACTTAGCGTGTCGCCTGCTCAGTTTGTGTTGGCCATTGATGTACTTCAGGCTTCATGATCCGTGAATAGGATGAACTCCTTCTGTATGAGGTAGTGGCGCCAATGCTTCAGCGACTGAACTATGGCATAAAAATCCATGTCCTAAGTGGAGTAGTTCTTCTTCGACCCTGACAGCTTCTCGCTATAGAGAAAGCTACTGGTCGTCCTGACTAACTTAGACACCTCCAACGCCAACTCCAGATGCATCACAATTGACCTCAAACACTTTGTCGAAGTCGAGAAGTGCAAGAACTGGGGCTTCAGTCATCTTCTGTTTGACCAGGTGGAAGCTAGTTTCGGCCTCATTCGTCCACTTGAAATCACGCCCCTTGAGACACTCGGTGATGGGGGCAATCAACGTGCTAAAGTTCCGGATGAATCTTCTATAGAACGAGGCCGAAATGTTCTATGGAAGCTTCAACATCATGCAAGGTTCCCGTCCGGGGCTAACCCAAGATTGCATCGATCTTTAATTGATCTGCATGAACACCGTCAGTAGAAACAACAAAACCAAGGAAGGTCATAGAAGTGGTGAAGAAGGAACACTTCTTTCGGCTGACGAACAGGCGCTCCGTTCTCAGTAACTCAAAGACAGCGTAAAGGTGGTCAAAGTGCGAAGACCAATTAGGATTATAGATGTGGATGTCATCGAAATAGACCACCACAAACTTGCCCATAAACGGTCACAAAACCTAGTGCACGAATCGCATGAATGTGCTGTGGGCGTTGGACAACCCAAAAGGTATCACCATGCACTCGTACAGCCATGCTGTGTGTTGAGCGCCGTCTTCCACTCATCTCCAGGCCGTATTCTGATCTAGTGGTATCCGCTTTTCAGATCGATTTTTGAGAAGACCTTCGAGCGAGATAGTTGATCAAACATGTCATCCAGGCGGGGGATGGGGTAGCGGTATTTGATGGTGATTTTATTGATTGCTCGGCTGTCTATACACATGCGCCACGAGCCATCCTTCTTTGGCACCAATAGGGCTGGAACTGTGCAGGGGCTCATGCTCTCTCGGATGTAGCCGTTCCTTAGTAACTCCTCCACTTGCCGCTACAATTCTTTGGCCTCCTTGGGACTGAGGCGGTATGCGGGTCGGTTCGGCAAACTAGTTCCTGGGACAAGATCTATCTGGTGTTGGATGTCCCTCATCGGTGGGAGTCCTGGGGGAAGTTCCTCTCGCATCAAGTCCGCGAACTCCAGGAGTAACTGCTGCACTTCTATTGGCAGATTTGGATTGATGTCTGTGGCACTATCATGCAAGGTAGCAACGCATAGAATATATCGCCCTGCTTGATCCCGCTTAAAAATCGGGACATTGAAAGTAGGATAGTATTGGTTACCGGAGCAGGATACTTTTCTTCTCGGCGGGGTGCCAACATGATCTTTTTTCCCTTGATGCTGAGGGAATAAGTATTCTTCCTTCCATCATGGACCACACTCCAATCATACTGCCATGGTCGCCCCAGTAGTAGGTGACATGCATCCATTGACATGACGTCGCACCATGTATTGTCAAAGTACCTCTGCCTAATAGAGAAAGACACGAGACATCGCCGATCTACTTTTACCTCGTTTCCTTTGCTCAGTCATGATAGATTGTAGGGCTTCGGATCTCGCTTTGTCTTCAACTGCAACTTCTGGACAGTGTCTTCAGACACCACGTTCTCACAACTACCGCTGTCGATGATCACCTTGCAAACCTTGTCGGCAACTGTGTAGGTGGTGTGGAAGATGTTGTTTCTCAGCCAGTCGTCCCTTGATTCATCCTTGGGTGCTAGCAGACTCTTGCGAACAACGAGGGTGTCATGGCCATCCCCAATCAGCACGTCACCAGCCTCATGATCATCGCCATAATCATCATAAACTGGTTCCTCAGCCTCCTCAGCCTCGATCTCTTCAATCATCAGGTTCTTGCCCTTCTGACTAGCAGGTTTCCAACACTCGGGTGATTTATGCCCCTACTCACCACATCTATAACAATGAACTCCAGAGTTAGAACTACCTGACGGTACTTTTGCCGGATCGGGCGGGTGCCTCGTATGCAGCGTCCGCTACTCCGATCGCTCCTTTGGTGGTCTTCTATTCTACTGCCTTTCAACAGTAAGGGCGAGCTGGTATGCCTCTGAAACAGTCCATAATGAGTGTAGACTGAGAACATCTTGTATTGGTTGGTGCAGACCTCCCAGATATCGAGCCACCAGTTGCTCCTCCGTCTCGGATAAGTCGTTCCGCGCGATCAATTGGTAGAAGTCTTCTGTGTACTCATCTACCGATCTTGCGCCCTATCTCAACGTATGAAGTCGTTGAAACAAGGTTTGGGTGTAGCCGAAGGGGAGGAAGTGCCCTTTCATCTTCTTCTTCATCTTGTCCCAATCTACGATCTTTGGTTTGCCTTGCCGATCCCGTGAACGCCGCAACTGCTACCACCACGCGGATGCTCGACCCTTCAACTTGATGGCAACTAGCTTCACCTTCAGACGATCAGGGACCTCATTGTACTTAAATATCCTCTCGACCTCGTTCAGCTAGTCGATGAAGACTTCAGCATGTAGGGTTCCAGTAAATTCGGGCAACTCCACCCGAAAGCCTAGATCTCCGTGTAAGATCTCTGTGACGCTCCTCTCGTACACGGTGCTCTCTGGACTGCCCACACCGGGAATAGGGTTGACCAAGGTAGACTCGGAGTCGTGGTTTGAAACCTCACGATCCCCCAAATCTCGCGCCGCCAATTGTTGGGTCAACTCTGCTACTTGTCTCTGCAGATCCTCGTTCATCGCTTCCAAGGCGATTAGGTCTCGAGATGGACCTTCCTCTGCCGAAACATGTCCACTACGACGACCACCACAGCCACCATAACCTCCAGCCATTTATGCCAAGGCCACAGGAAGAAGATGATCTCTGATACCAACTGACACCGGGCAGGGTAGTGATTAACCTACGGGCGGTGGTAAACAGGGGGATTGATAGAAGAGCAAGAAAAAGGGAGGACAAACAGAGAAGAAAAGTCTCTGAAACTTTAAAAGGAAAATAACTCAATAATCAATGAATAAAATTCAACCCACAAGCCGGGTTTAAATAGCTAAAAAAAAACTAACCTAGATAACCTAGAAATTCTATCTTCTTATTCAAATTTGCCCAAATCGGCAAATTTTGGTCTAATAGAAAAACTTATCTAATTCTAAAATAACTAAACAAAACAGATAACTCCTAAAATTCTGAGTTCAAATTGGATTCATATCCTATCCTAAATTGGCATACGAAGTATTGACAAAAATGGAAAAAAACACCGAGAAATGAAGAAACGACGGGGAAAATAGTGGAATTTGAGGATGAAGGAAGGGTCCATCGAGCAACACTCAATAGACTCCACGTGCGGATCGAGACGAGCTTTCCAAATTGGGGTTGAGCGCGCAAATCCGATATCGGTAGCCAAAGTTATGGCCAAAATACTGAAACGTGTCCAAAGTGCTCCCCAATTCCGGACTTGGCTGGATCACCTTCCGCCTTTACGTCGGTCCGCCAAGTCATGGTATGTCAAAACTCTAATTCCATCCAGAGGACGTTGCCTTAATTCTTGTACTGCGCTGCAGTGGAACTGCCGTGGAATTCAAAAGACCCACCACCACCGCCCGATCAGCATTTGAGGACAAATACCTCGTAAAGCCTATTCAAGGAATCGAGATTACATGAGGACTACACTGCTGGATCTAGTTCATATGTGAGGCGAGGAGGAAAACTTTGTGAAGCTATTAATAGTTTCTTTGATGGGCGTCTTCATATTTCTGACCACGTCATGCACGGCCCCAAGTTAGAGTGCTCATTATGCGGATAACCTAAGGGTGCTGGGGACATACGCATGGGCACAGGCCGTGCATACATGGCTCATGAATGACATCGAACATACCGCTGCTTGAGTACATGAAAGGTGTTCTGGGAAGAAGACCACGAAGACAGGCTATCTTAGAGGTTGCTCGATTGTGCTGATTACATGGTTCTATGAAGTAACTCATTCTGGAAAGAAGCTGGAGTTCAGCCGGACACCAAGAATTTTGTGTTACGGTGAGACCAGCTGCTGAAAAATACACCTGTCAAAGCAGTTATCTCATCTTTTAAGGGGAAAACAGTAAGCTTACTTTGTCGTTTCAACACTTAAGTCTTTAGTATTTGTTTAAAGTCTTTAGTATTCCTTTCAACTCTTTACTATTCTTCAAAAGTCTTTAGTATTATTCTAAAGTCTTTAGTATTCTTCAAAAGTCTTTAGTATTATTCTAAAGACTTTAGTATCGTCCTAAAGTCTTTAGTATTCGTCTAAAGGCTTTAGTAGCTATGCCCTTTTTTTAACGGCTTTAATGTTACTAAAGTTTTTGTAGTATTGTGTCGTTTCCATGAGCGGGCTTGCCAGGGACCAACAGTCAGCTCCGGATCAAGGCGCTAGAATACCTCAACACTAAGCCCCTTCAGCCAAACGAAGAAAGACAAGCTGTGAGCGCCGGCAATCTCCCCTACCCCCCTCCCCCCTATCCCCAACTGCACTGGCGGATGTCGTAGGTGAAACCGTTGCTCGCAAATTGCGATCAAGAAGGGTCCTGAAGAACAAAGCTCCGGATTTTGTTGAGGGAGGCCCGTCGGCATCCGAAAGGGAAGGCGAGGGAACAGGGTAGAGTGTCGACTCTTTAATTGAAACTTGTGCGATATTGAAGACCGCGTCACCAAATAATGCTGGGACGTTTGTCCGCACTAGCGAGGAAGCTCCCAGAGAAGGCCCCCATGTTATCGTATCCGAGCTTCCCGCCGAAGAAGCCGCCATCCAGGAAACCGGCATACTATCGGAGGCAGAGGGTACGACCCCCGCTAGTGAGACAGTCATGGGAGATCTACTCATAGGGGATCCACTTCCCGCTGGGGGCTCGGAACCCCCTCACCACCCATCTGAAAATATGATTGATGTAGAGATGGCCGTCTACGCCGTGGAAAATGTAGAGCCTGTCAAGACAGATTTTATTCCAAAAAGTAAGTGGCCTACAAGGTTCAAGTGCTTGAATAAGGAGAAGCAAGCAGTCATCAATTTCTATCTAAACTACAAGATGGACATGTGAGAACAATCTTCATACTATATGATTTGTTTAGTATTTAATACAATTGCTTAGTATTTAATTTAACAGCTTAGTATTTGACGTAACAGCTTAAAATTTCACTTAACGGCTTAGTATTTGGTTAAATGCTTATTATATAACTTAACTGCTTAGTATTTGATGTAACAGATTAGAATTGTACTTAAGTGCTTAGTATTTCAGTTAAATGCTTATGATATCACTTAACTGCTTAGTATTTGACCTAACAGTTTATTTAATGTGTCTTATGATTTGTTTTCTAGCACAATTGTTTGGAAGAACGAATGGGCCTTTACTACCCGTGCCCAATTATACCCACTAGTAGAGGGAAGAGATCAAGTGCCCAACGATGTCATGGACGTCTTCGTCATGATCTTCCTTGACGACCTGAAGAAGACTCTTTCCCCATACAAGCGGCTCGGATCCTTCACCAGGCCTTTTGTATTGCCTATGTCGAAACAACACCACACCACCCATGACTCGCTCGTTCTGATGGCCAATGTTGTCAAATCTTTCGAGAATGTGGAAGTTGTTCTTATGCCAATTGTTACGGATATATTTGGTGAAGACAGGTGTCATTGACCTAAAGGACCACCTGTTCCTTTGACCACATGGCAATATCACCACCTTTGCACAATTTCGTTCGGCAAATAACATGAGGATTCAATCCTACGAGCAAGTCCGTCGGAATTGTAGCAACCCTCTTATACAAGACGTGAGGTGGGGAAAGAGAGATAAATATCTAACGCCTCTACAGTGAGTAGGCCTCATCCACTTGCTACATCTACAGTGAGTAGGCCTTATCCACTTGCTACAGTGGGCAGATATTTATTCTATTTTACCTACGTGGCATCTACATGTTAGGCAGCAGATATTTTCCTACCGCCTTAGGAGATATTTACATAACTCACCGCCTTACCCCACCGCCTTTCAAGATATTTTCTTGCCACCTCGTGTGTTCTCATTCACCGCCTTATTCCACCGCCTTTCCTGAACCGCCTCTAAGGTGCTATAAAAGGAGAGCGGCAATAGAAGAAAAGGGTGGGGGGCCAAAAAAACTCATCACACAAAGAACTGTCTAAATCTAAGACTCTTTACTCAAGTTTTCTGACTTAAGCATCGGAGCTGAATCCGGGCAGAGAGGCCTAATTCGGATCAATGCCCTCTCCTTTTTACAGGTTCGCCGATGGGTAATTCTGATCGGAGTTTCAGGATGTTCTCTGCGCTCCACGTAGCGTGGCAGTAAGCGTCCACACCAACTATAAATTTTAACCGCTGGGTCAAAGTCAGGCTAGATCACGCAGGCAACAAGAGCCAAAGCGTGGCGTGGACCGATTTTTGGCATCAATAGTTTGGCGCCGTCCATTAGGGGACCCTTACGAAAAGCCAAATGACCACTACCGTAAGATCAAAGCGAATCCAAGAGCGGGAGCCCCAAGTAATCCCGAAGAACTGGCGAGGTCCGAGGGCATGAGGAAATCGGTGGGATAATCCACCCATCTTACCTCCATCGAGAAAATCTTTCCGTCCAACCCCAAGTATAGAATGCATTTCCTGAGTTTTATCTTAACATACAACAACAATTGGAGCGGTTGACTCAGGCTGTTCATACTTTGACCCATCCTCCGCCTCCTCCTACACAAGTTCCAACACCTAACATACCAACAAATTCCACTCTGATAATTCCGAAAGTAGAGGGAGGACAAGAACCCGCACCCATAAAGAGAGGAAACAAAGGACCGCCTTTTCCGCTAGTTCAGAACCCCCCTCTGTTCGACGCAGACAGCAAGCCACTACAAGAACCGGGCGGACAAGGACAGATCGGAATAGTCCATCTGTTCAAAAGGTTGATAGAAGAACTCAACGACAGGACCTCTCTCAAGAAAACAGGAATTCCGGGCGACATATTCTCAGTATGTGTTCGCCTTTTGTCAAGGAAATATTGGGAGAACAAGTTCCTGATAACTTCAGGCTACCGGTTATGATCGCATATGAAGGCAAAACCGATCCGTCTTGTCACCTGAAGTCTTTCCGGTCGAAGATGCTCCTCACTGGAATCACAGACGCTATCATGTGCCGAGCTTTTCCCGCCACCTTAGAGGGGAAAGCGCAAGACTGGTTTGTCGATCTCCCATCTAGCACAATTACTTCTTTTCAGATTTTAGCAGATCTCTTTCTAGCCTATTTTGCCAATTACTCAAAGCAGAAGAAAACTCCGTCTACCCTTCTGCGTGTTAAACAACGAAAGGGAGAAACGCTCCAGGCTTATTTAAATCGTTACATAGACGAAACAACAAATGTCGCAGACCTCCTTCCGCGAATGGCCGTAACCTTCTTAATGGAGGGACTGTTAGAATCCCCCTTTCGTTTTTCCCTCACTTTGGATCCACCAAAAACCATTCCCACCACAATGTCAACAGAAGGCCTCCGGATGTACGAAAGGAAAGAGGATTGCATAGGGATAACAAGGGCGCAAACAGAGGTCCGGAAACCTCAACACGGCCCCAACGACATATTCTACAGCCCTGAGAACCTTCAAAGGAAGGAAAAATTGTCAGATATGATCACCATACCCCACTGAATCAAACCAGAAGCCATATCCTTATGCAGATCAAAGAACGAAAACTTCTGACATGGCCAGAACCCACGAGAAATACAGAACGACAAAAGAATAGTAAGAGATATTGCCAGTTTCATCAATCTAGAGGACATGATACGGAAAAGTGTACCCACTTGATGAACGCAATAGAAGATGTCGTTCGGAGAGGACAATTGGAGCAATACATCAACCTTGAGATTCAAGAGGAACCTGAAGCTTCACAACCTGATGGAGAACAAGGAGAAATGGTGGGGTTTATAAGTGGGGGGCCTGGTTGCGGTGGTGAAAGTTCAGCCTCTCGGAAAAGTTACGCCCGAATGGTGGGAACCACGCAGGAAACAGAAACGCCACGGAGACGATCTCGACCTACGGCTCCAATCATCTTTTACGACAATGGCGTCGTGAGTTCGCCACCCTCATGATGACGCGCTGGTTGTTGCTATCAAAGTTTTCAGTTTCCAAATGAAGAGAGTTCTGATAGACAGTGGGAGTTCAGTTGATATCCTCTTTTGGAGTGCTTTCGAAAGAATGAGATATGACGCGGATGACTTGCTTCCGGTAAAATCATCCTTAGTAGGATTCTCAGGAAGGGTAGTACAGCCAGAAAGAATGATCTCCTTACCAGTTACGGTAGGAAACTCGCCAAGATCATCAACAGTGACAACAAATTTCTTGGTTGTGCGTTGTGCTTCAAGTTACAACGTGATCCTGGGCAGGCCAACCCTCAACGCCTACTTACCATCTTCTCCTCAAATTCCCGACTGAGAGTTGTAGTGGAGAAGTGAGAGGAGATCAACCCCTGGCACGGCAATGTTATGTCTCAACCCTCAAAGGGAAAGTTCTCAACAGCAGCAAGACAAAGGTTTCAGAAGCCATGTTAGTCAGCAGAATGGCCGAACGGGAAAATGAAGAGCTTCGACCTACACCTGTTGAAGAATTGCCGACAGTCCCCCTTGACACAACCAGAGCGGACCGCACGGTGCGGATTAGGGCAGATTTGACAGCAGAACCGCGAGAAGATCTCATGAGAGTATTGAAAGCAAATTCTGATCTCTTCGCTTGGTTTTCAGAAGATATGCCGGGCGTAAAACTCGATATCATCGAGCACCGTCTTAATATCGATCAATCGTTTAAGCCTACGAAACAAAAAAGGAGAAATTCCGCACCAGAAAGGCAGAAGGCCGCAGAGGAAGAAGTATCAAACCTCCTAAAGGCTAGGTCTATCTGAGAGGTGCATTACCCAGATTGGTTGGCCAATGTGGTTCTAGTAAAAAAACCGTTCGGAAAGTGGAGGATGTGCGTTGATTTCACGGACTTGAACAAAGCTTGTCCAAAAGATTCGTTTCCCTTACCATCAATTGATGGTTTGGTTGACTCTACAACGGGGCATGAGATGCTAAGTTTCTTAGATGCCTTCTCAGGTTACAACCAAATCCGAATGGCCAAAGGCGACGAAGAAAAAACGTCCTTCATTATAAGCACGGGAACTTACTGCTATAAGGTGATGCCGTTCGGCCTAAAAAATGCCCGGGCCACCTTCCAGAGGCTCATAAATACAGTATTTAGAGAACAAATTGGCAGAAATGTTGAAGCCTGTGTGGATGATATCTTGGTGAAGAGCCGAAAGGCCAATGAACACCTGTCAGACTTATAAGAAGCTTTTCAGTCTCTTCGGATTTATACTATGCGGTTAAACTTGAATAAATGTTCTTTTGGCATTCGATCGGGAAAATTCCTGGGATTTATCTTGACACAAAGAGCGATAGAAGCAAATACAGAAAAAATCAGAGCTATTCTTGCCATGGGGTCGCCCAAGAGTCCTCAAGAAATTCAGCGGCTTAACGGACGCCTCGCCACACTTGGCAGATTTATCTCCAAAGCTGGAGAGAAAAATCTCCCACTCTTTTAAGCCCTACGAAAAGCACCGAAAATGGAGTGGACAGAAGAATGTGAAAAAGCCTTTCAGGGGCTTAAAGATTATCTCCGATCGCCTTAGCTACTAGCTAAGCCACAAGTGGGAGAAGAACTCTACATCTACTTGGCGGTCGCCCCGCATGTAGTCAGCGCAGTCCTTTTGAGGGAAGATAACGGAATTCAAAAATCAGTCTACTACACAAGTAAAATCCTGAACGAAGCGGAGTCAAGATATCTGCCGCTTGAAAAGTTGGCTTTCGCTCTTGTCACATCCGCACGGAGACTGGGGCCGTATTTTCAAGCCCACAAGATCACAGTGTTGACTGATCAGCTGTTAAAGCAAATTCTTCATAAGCCTGAAAACTCCGGACGCCTAGCCAAGTAGGTGATAGAATTAGGCGAGTTCGATCTCACCTATAAACCCCGAACGGCAATCAAGGCTCAAGTATTGGCAGATTTCATCGCGGAGTTAACTTTTCCTGCAAATAGGGACGAACCCCCATCACCGAGTCCAGAAGAAAGCCCTAGCATCCCATAGTCCTTATATGTTGACGGATAAACAACGGAAGAAAACTCAGGGGCAGGTTTCGTCCTTTATTCTCCTTCTAAGTGGAAAATTGCGGCGATCTTGAAGTTCCAATTCGAGAGCAACCAACAATGAGGCGAATCTGAAGCCCTCATCGCGAGGATTACATGTCACGGACGGGGGCTCTAATTCAACATCTACACGTATATTCCACTTCATGATTAGTTGTGACCCACACCTTAGAAGCTGACTTTGAAGCGAAGGAAGAGAAGATGGTCGGATACCAAGCGGTGGTGAAGAAAATAGTTCCATACTTCGCTTACTTCCAAATTAAAAAAAAATCGGCCTTAGCGAAAGTGGGCGAGACCACTGTCTAAAAAGGCCACATCACCGAATGGAGATACAGAGTCTTCCTTTAACCTACAGTACCTTCCCGCAAAGACCATCGACAGATTGGAGGGAGAAGTACAAAGTGCAGCCGAAGAGCCAAGTTGGATGGACCCGATCAGAAATTATCCACAAGGTGGGCCTGCACCACCCAACAAAACAGAGGCTAGACGGATTTCTTACAAATCCGCTCAGTACACCATCATCAATGAGAACCTTTACAAAAGGTCTTATACGCAGCCTTTCTTGCGATGCTTACGTCCTACAGAAGCTAGCTACATCCTTCAAGAGATTCACGAAGGCATCGGAGGAGGAGGGACACATAGGGGCAAAGCCTTGAGTTACAAAGTCCTACGACAAGGTTATTCTTGGCCAACACTAACTCAAGATGCAATGGCGTTATTTGGCCGAAAATGTGATGCACGCGGTGACATTCCAAAATTCAAAGGCAACCACCGGCACAGCTTACACCAATTATTAGCCCTCGACCATTTGCCATCTGGGGAGTTGATCTTCTAGGACCATTCCCTATTTGGTTCGGCAAATGAAGTTTCTAATAGTCGCTATTGACTACTTCACAGAATGGGTGGAAGTTGAACCCTTGGCCAAAATCACGGAGAAAGCTTGTTAGGGATTCTTATGGCGAACGGTTATCCGCCGATTGAATTCCGGTAAGCTTTCATTTCGATAATAGGCGACAATTTGATAACAAGGCTTTCAAAAGCTTTTTGTTCGAGCTTCGGAATTGAATCAGGACTAACGTCTGTGACACATCCCAAGCCAGCGGCCAAGTAGAAGTGTGAACCGCACCACAGCTTCAAACACGAAAACTTCGGGTATCCGAAATGGGACTAAGCGGGTAGAAAGAAATCCCGGCGCCCTTTGGGCCTCTGAGGACAACAACAAGAACTCCTACGGGAGAAACCCCATTCTCTCTGTCACTTATGGGGAGTACGTCATCCTATGAGAAATAGGAATGGCTACCTTGCGGACACAACAAACTTTCTCATCAGAAGAGAATGAGAAAAAACTCCGAACAGAACTTGATCTACTCGAAGAACGAAGAGAAGCTGTGGAAACAAAGGCAGTCATCTATCGCCAAAGAGTAAAAAGGTTCTATGACACAAGGGTAAAAAGAGTCTTCTTCCAAATCGGCGATCTAGTCCTACAGGAAAATAAGTTTCATGGAAATAAAAGCCGAATGGGGAAGCTAACTCCTAGCTGGGAAGGCCCTTATGTCATACAAAGAATCGTCCGAGCGGGCACCTATTATCTAGTAAATATGGACGGAAAACTGCTCAAGCGTCCATTCCATGCTGAACACTTACGACGCTATTATCAGTAAATTCTGTAGCCGTCTCTTAAATTTCATGGAATAAAGCTCAAGCCTTTCCCATCCTACAAAAATGTGGTGAAATTCCCATCCTACAAAGATGCGGTGAAATTCCCATCCTACAAAAATGCGGTGAAATTCCCATTCTACAAAAATGCGGTGAAATTCCCATTCTTGGAAGATGAGTCGGAATTATCCTGTGAGGATAAACGACAACTCTTATCCAAAAAACAAGGGGCAAAAATCCCGATCGAGATATGAGGCAACAATCTCATTTATAAAGACGAGTACCTCACTCAACAACTTAAAGTCCCATGATTGGACTAAGAACTTGTTACGAAGCTTATCTTACAAGCCAAATGAAGAAGGAAGAAGTTTACGAAGGACTTCAGAAAATACTTCTCATGGTTAAGGATAACCATCACTCGGAAATAAATCTTCACCAAAATAAAGGTTTGCTTTTTCATTCATAAAGATAGAAATTACATTCCAGATGACTGAGAATTTACAAAAACATCTCTCAAAAATGCTAAAAACATCCTAAGAACTAGGACCCTCAGGCCACGGTACATACGGAGGGAACTTGGTTTGAAGGCTCCGAGGGGGCGGGGGCAGAAGCCTCTGGGGTCTTAATAGTTTGTCGCTCTTTTAGCTCCGTGAACTTCTTCAAAACTCCCGCCAGACCCATGGACAAAACCTCCTTAGGAGGGATATGACGGCCCACCTGTTGTACCATCGAATAAATACGGGTGGCCCCTTCTTTAGCTTTCGCCCTAAGCCGGGTGACCTCCTTCTCTAATTTATCCACTCGCTCTACTAAATCCTTGATTTCTTGCTAGTCGGATTTAGGAGTTGTCAGTCGGGAAGCTAAGTCTTCTTTAAGTGTGTCGCGCTCCCCCTTTAGCTCTTCCAACTCCTACCAATAAGCCAAGTTTATGCTTTTTCAAATTTCAAATTCCCATCGGGTTTCAAATTTTGCCCTCTCGAGTAGATTTGAGTTCCTTCTCCAAACTGCTAGAGTTCTCCTGCAACTTTTGCACATTCTCCTCAGTGATGAAGGGAACCCTCGAGAATAGACAACTTGGCCGCCAAATGCGTCCTTCTCCTTTCCCACAACGGCCGGTTGTTGAAGCCTTCGGCTTTATCCTTCTCAAAAGTGTGGATAATGGCGAAGTACGCTCTTTGTTTTTCTCCTCGGGGCCGCCACGCTAGAGTTCAATTGGGTGATTTCCGCCCTGCGCTTCCATCTTTGCGAATCGTCTTGGCAAGATTGCCACTTCAGTCCAGCCCGGTCGCTTGATCTACGAAATAACAAACAAATAAGTTAGTAGCATTAATGCGGAGCCAAAAAGTAAAACTAATGCGAGGATAATCCTTACCAGCATGACCGAACGGAATAGTTGAGAAGTGGCCTCTTCCCTTCCACCTCTATAAAGTTTGGAGGAGAGCTGTTCAGGCCTCATTGCCATCAAAACAGTCTTTACGGAAGCGGCATCCCGAAAAAGGACGTCTTCGGAGGGCACCCCCTTCTCTTGAGGAGCCGGTCTCCTTAAGACCGAGTCCGCTACCCGCAATTTATCCAGGAGAGCCGCTTCTCCTGCCTCCGCCTACAAAATATAACCTAAGTTAAAGGTTCTGAACGAAGCATGAAGCACCCATAGAAAATATGTGTGTAGAAATTCTCACCTCTATAAGAAGGATATCCTCGGTAGAAGAAGGACCCTCGGAGTGGGGACAAAGCCGGGCGGACTTCTTCCGCGCGAACCTCTTCCTGAGGCACCTCCGCTTGTTCTTCTGCAATTCCGGGAACTGATGCGTCCTCGGAATTCTTTCTCTTTGTCCTTCTCTCCCGTGAGGACCCGACACCAGGGTCAGTTTTAACCCCTCTCTTGGAAGAGTCAGTCTCTTTTCTTTTCCTTTTTTTCTTCTCCTCTTTGGAGGTATCAGCACCTTGGCTAGATACCACTTCTTTCTTTTTCAGCCCACGAGCCAAGGGCGGATGAACTTCACCTTCGAAAGAAGCCAGAAGACCCTTAACATAGCTCAAGTCTTCGTCTTCTATCGGATTTTCTGCAAAACAAATTCTGAATAAGGTTAGACATCACAAGCCAAAATCAAACCAAATTAGGTACGCGAACGAGTCCTACCAGTAGACACTATTAAATGACACTTAATGAGGTTTTCCTTGGTCAAAAACCTATCCATATAAACTTTGGAGAGCCTCGTCATTGACTTAAGAAGATTTCCCTCTTCTTCCGACATCTCCTCACAAGTAATGTCCGCACGGGGAACCTCGCACCTTGTTCGGATATCCCACTCGGATTTACATCTAACAAAGAAAAACTTGCTCTTCCATCGCTTAATGGAAGAAGGAACTTTCCCTAGAAACTTTCTCCCAGGGCGAGCCGAGAAATAATACCAATCGGCATTAGACTCCAAACAAAGACTAAACAACAGGCGGAACCAGCGGACAGTCGGGTCTACCCCTTAATTCTTAAAAACCATGACAAATCCGTTGAGGAGCCTCCAAGAGTTCGGAGTTAACTGCGAAGGATACAAACGATATTCCTCTAGGATCGCCTTAGTAAAATCAGGAAAAGGAAGCCTAAGTCCGCCTAGCAACAGCATCACGATAGGCGGTATCTCCCCTCACAGGAGCACTCGCCCTCTCCCCTGAACAAGGAACCCTAACCTCGAGTAGAGAGAGGTTTATCTCATATCTCTCTGCTAGGTCATCTATATCCTTCTGCCCTAGAAGGCTTATGAACGTATCCGACCCTCTACCCATTGCCCTAGAGGCAGGGTGAACCCGCGAACCCTAAACTGGAACGCCTCCATGTTCGACCGGAACCGCGACAGAAACCGTAGGGTTGGACGTAGGAGGAATCAAGGACTCATGAGAAGAACTAGAGGAGGAAGATGCAGCACTAGCCATTACCTTAGGAAAAGAAAAAGACAAGAAAAACGCAGAAAGCTCAAAACCAGGGCTCGCCAGAGAAGAGGAAATCTGATGAAGAAGACGTGATTCGATTTTCGAAACAACCTTTTTTCTGCTTGTACGATTTCGCTTATATACAAAGGCAACGAATCCGTGGCCGTTAGATCTCAGGGTTATATTCCAATCAAAACCGTTGAACCAAGGATCCACAAATCTGGACCGTTCAAATAACCATCATTACACCTCCTCAAAATAGTTCAAAATTCAGCCCACGTCAGCAATACCAAGCGCCGCCTGACACACATAGAAAACCATGCTCATCACCTATCATGATTTTGACAAACGCGCAAGCCGCGCACGTCGCGCCACTATCCTCCTTTAATGCTAAATAGTAGAAGGGACACGTGTCATCTTAGGGAGCAACGAGCGTTACGTGGAAGGTAGAGCCTGTACCGCATGAGACAAAGCACACACTCCAACATAGGATCGCCAGTGAAGGCCTCATAAAAATGCCAAAGGATTTAGGAGCAAAACGACAAACGTTATTTATTTAGGTTACATGACGAACGCAAACAAAACAAGCATAACAAAAACATATTTTTCGACGGATTAAAGCTAAATATCCGCAGACCCGTCCGAGGACACGCTCGGATAAGACTCAGAAGAGACACACGGACTTCCGCAACCGTCACTGTCCTCATTATTACTAGGGGAACTGGGTTCGGCACGGGGGCGAAGGTGGGGGCCCACCTCTCTGCGGCAGGAGTCGTCTCCGAACATCTCAACTTCGAAACGCATACCCCCTGCATAAGTAAAAATTAAGAGGTCCCCCGCTTCCACGTCGTGATCGACATGAAAAGCTTCCCACCCTGCGTCGATGCTCATCTCACCTACCCCCCTGTCAATCAACAGAATAGATGGCCATACATAGCCGTTCGGACTTAACAACTGGATCACTCCAGTCCTTAGTTCCGATAGATGCTCGTAAAAAGAGCTGAGAATTCGTAAGTGTCGAGAACATTGAGAAAAAGTAAAAAACTTATAAAAAGACAAGCGCTGAGCCATGATACAAAGATACAAGAGTACAAAAGATTTCTGCCCAAACTCGCCATCCATACAATCCCTTAAATAGGAGAACCTATCGACACTATAGACGAGAATTCCGGAACAAAGATCCACCTCGATAACAGTGAAAGGATAACACGATAGCGTCGATTAAGCCTATTAAAACACATGTACTTTAGACGTAGTAGACGTACACAAGGCCTACGCTTACGCAGACATGCCAACTAAGAACAATACTTGTTCTCGAACCAAGCGAAACGTGTGGTTAGCTCACCCCTCGCTCAGATTTTTCGAACAAGTACACTTTGGGGGGACTAGTGTTACGGATATATTTGGTGAAGACAGGTGTCATTGACCTAAAGGACCACCTGTTCCTTTGACCACATGGCAATATCACCACCTTTGCATAATTCCGTTCGGCAAATAACGTGAGGATTCAATCCTATGAACAAGTCCGTCGGAATTGTAGCAACCCTTTTATACAGGGCGTGAGGTGGGGAAAGAGAGATAAATATCTAACGCCTCTACAGTGATAGGCCTCATTCACTTGCTACATCTACAGTGAGTAGGCCTTATCCACTTGCTACAGTGGGCAGGTATTTATTCTATTTTACCTACGTGGCATCTACACGTTAGGCAGCAGATATTTTCCTACCACCTTAGGAGATATTTACATAACTCACCGCCTTACCCCACCGCCTTTCAAGATATTTTCTTGCCACCTCGTATGTTCTTATTCACCGCCTTATTCCACCGCCTTTCCTGAACCACCTCTAAGGTGCTATAAAAGGAGAGCGGCAATAGAAGAAAGTGGGGGGGGGGGGGGTGGGCAAAAAAACTCATCACACAAAGAACTGCCTAAATCTAAGACTCTTTACTCAAGTTTTCTAACTTAAGCATCGGAGCTAAATCCGAGCAGAGAGGCCCAATTCCGATCACTGCCCTCTCGTTTTTACAGGTTCGCCTATGGGTAATTCCGATCGGAGTTTCAGGATGTTCTCTGCGCTCCCTGTTCGTAAGTAGAAGTAAGCGTCCACACCAACTATAAATTTTAACCGTTGGTCGAAAGCTGAGGCCAGATCACGAGGCAACAGTAGCCTAAGCGTGACGTGGACCAGTTTTTGGCATCAACACCAATAATTCTAAACAAGCATTCCACCTCCTCGTCTTGGATAAAGAGATGAGACAATACATTCACTACTCATCCCTCGACAGCAGGACATATAACAGGGATGCTGAGGAAATGGTAAGTCAGTCACTTACATATTTCGTTTTCTTCCCTTTGCACCCACTTAAACTTCTTTGTTCTAAACGCAGAGGAGTCTTTGCGAATCTGCACTTACTATCTAGCTGGGGCACTGCTATGAAATAGACAATTATCCACTCTCCCATGATCGCGACTACCCTCAACAGAAAGAGGACAGTGTTCACTGCCCCGTGTACGTCATGCGGTACATGGAGCAAGTATTGAATGGTGAGAAGCTTCACTTGAATCGCACAGAGGTTCCATGTCTACGGTTGGAGTATGTCGCGCGCATACTTATGACGGGATTCAGGTCAAGCAACTCCCCGGGAAATGTAAGAGACCAACGATCGAGGAAGCAACAAGCAATCAAGAAGCATCATCTTTACAATGCAGATTCTAAGTTTTTACTATCATATACTAACTTTTTACTATCAAAACTAACTCTTTAGTATCATGTGCTAAGTCTTTACTATCTGGACTAACTCTTTACTATTATGTGCTAAGTCTTTACTATCCGGACTAACTCTTTAGTATCTTGTTCCAAGCATTAGTATTCATGTAAACATTTTGTAAACATATATACCACATTTTATAAACATATATGTCACATTTACTAACGGATATGCCACCCAACTATGCATTACGCAATTTATGTGTTCAATGTGTAAAAATTTTTCATCACTAGTAAACCTTATAGCGTAGATGGAAAAGATTAATCAGCTATTACTGCATTGTAAGTGTTGTGATTGTGGCCAGTGTTTTGGCAGCAGCTGCACCGCAACTCTCTCACATCTAAAGCATGCGACTCAATTCTAGTCCACCTCGGCCCCCAGGCCGTCTCTTTGAAATAGGTGGCCGTAGATTGAGGATGTGGGATGCATTAGTCGGCTTATCGTGTCCGAGGACTGGAGAAATATGGTCTGCATATGCATTGGCGTACATTTGTACCATGAAGTAGTCATCTACAAAGCGATGTACACTTGTCTCCGAAGTCGCAATTACCGCACAAGCATGCGTGCAAGGTATTCCATAGACTTCCCAACGTCTGCAAGAGCATGTCCTTGTCCGCAAATTGACCGCGTAGCTACATTGTTCTATAACTTTGAATTGCTCACCGTCCGAATGACCTATGCAGAGCAAGCAGCTTGACTCGATAGCGTCCTCGAGCTTTCGATGTATTGCTGGGCAAAGATGTGTTGGCATACATCATATTTATGAGCTTGTACCTGCGAACAATAAGCGTTTGTAAGAGATAATCAAGTTTTCTGCAAAGAGTAAAGCTTTAAGCAAGATAGTAAAGAGTTGTGCTGGATAATAAAGCTTTCCATTCAATAGTAAAGACTTAAGCTAGATAGTAAAGCTTTAGGCCTGATAGTAAAAGGTTATACGGGATACTAAAGAGTTACACTCGATAATAAAGCTTTAGGTCTAGTAGTAAAGAGTTATACGAGATAATAAAGAGTTACACTAAATAGTAAAGCTTTAAGGTCGATAGTAAAGCGTCAGAGGCAATAGTGAAGATTATCCCTAAATAGTAAAGGATTGTTAGTCACAGGTAAATATTACCTGATTGAGTCGACCATTTCGGTGACCGGGAGGTGGCGCGCCTCCTTGATCCACGCATTGAATGACTTAGCAACGTTCAAGTACACCACACCCCATCTTTGCCCCTTAAACAAATTGTTCGACCAATGGGCTACATCAGACTTGTGGATTAGCCAACGGTGCGCTTGTACCGATGTGACCATGAGGTCGTTCACCGTTTCATCAAATTCTTTAGCAGTACATGCGCATGCGATGCGGGTAAAGAGGGTTCAACACTCCTCCTTCAATGCTTTCCCAAGGCTAGTATTTCCCCTCATGAAGTTTGCCTCTAAGTGTAGTAAACAATAGGCGTAAGACGATGAAAGGAACACCCTTGCGATGGTATTAGCGAGACCTTTCGATCTGTCGGCTACGAATGTGATGCAATTGTCATAATTGTTATCACTATATATTGTATCCCTGAGAGTGGTGAGGAACCAAGTCCAATTGTCATCTGTTTCATTGTCCACTATGGCGAATGCGACGTGGAAGAATCCCTCGTTGCCATCTTTGCCCGTCGCTCCTAACAAGATGCTACCATATTCCCCAAGCAAATGTGTTCCATCAATGAACAACAGCGGCCTGTAACCCAACTTGAAGCTGATGACACAAGAACGGAAACAAAGAAAAACCACTTCTGAATCGCTCGCCATCACTGTCAATTACGGCAACGTTACCAGGATTTGTCGCCAATACCTTTTCTGCATACCATAACAACAAATCATAGCTCTGTACCTAACTCCCATGGAGAGCGCTTCGGGCAACCTCTTTTCCCATCCATGCTTGCTTGTACGGAAGACACACGCCGTGCTCTCGCAAAATATCCTGTTGCACGTCAATGGCCCGATACAAGGGATAATCCTGAGCTTCTGGATCACATGACCGCAAACCTATTTTTTGGATGCTTTCGGGTGGGAAGTCGTCCCGATACCACCACCACACACATGTGTGGGTTGCAATGTATTTATTCGAAAGGTTTCCATATTTCCATCTCGAGAAGAATGGATCCTCCAATTGCAGTCTGCCTTGGCACACCTGGCTGTCACCCTTTCTCTGTCATTTTTAATGAATATAAAGTCAAATTTCCTTTTGATAGCAAAGTTACAGAGGGCTTCCCTGAAGTGTTCCACGTTTTCAAGTCGTTCGCCGACTCTGAGCACTGCAATATCGGGATATTGAGAAGAACCCACAATGTTCAAGGACATGCTCTCGGCTGGAGTGTCCCTGATGATTGAAAAAAAATTCTTTTAAGTAAGACAATACTAAACAGAATGAAGCAACACTAAGGAGATACGACTAATGTAAAACACTTACTGTAAATAATAAAGACATAAGAGAAATACTAAAGCTTTACGGTAGATAATAAGGAGATAAAACAAATACTAAAGATATTTTGTCGATAGTAAAGAGATAAGAGCAATTCTAAAGACTTAAAGAAATCGTAAATGCTTACGTGTTTGTAATACACGGTTGCGAGAAATAACAAGCACATACTAAAGGCTTACATTGCCAGATAACAAAGACAGTAAATTACATTGGAATTGAAGACCCGCACTTGTTGCCAACAGTCACTTCACCTGTGTCCACAATAAGGTCGACCATATTCTTCTCGAACAATTGCAAAATGTTGCACATACGCACAAAGTCTATAGAATTGTCAATGGGACAAGTTGTTCTTCGTTCGTCTGGTACGATATAACTCACTCTCATTCCAGAGGGGTCAAGGTCCCACGGTTCACATATGCCATCCATTACTGACTCCCAACAAGTGACCAATATGAGCTCCAAGGCTAGACCTTCTCCCCCATATTGCGCGACGACTAAAATGGTTTCCATCGAACTCTTGCAACAAGAACGCCGTTTGCAAAAACAACATATACAACTCAAGCCATGAAAATATAATGGGAAAGTGGATCTACCTTGGTTGTTTGTCTTTGCAAGACTCTCCCACCTAGCTTGATGCCGCCCCAGACTCAGTTACGTCGTCACTTCTCTACAATACTAAAAACATAACACAATCACTCTGAAAAAGAAGAAAGGAAGGAGAAGAAATGAAGGAGAAGAAGGGAAGGACAAGACAGGAAGGAGAAGAAGAGGCTTCGCTTCTTTTGCAAGAATGGAAGTACACAACATGCCCTGAAGAACAAAAATTGGCTGCCTGCTCCCTATCCTTTCAGCCAAAAGGGTGAATTTTGGGCGGGAATGAGAGGGTATTTTAGGGTTTTAATCAAAAAGTAACGAGTAAAGGTCACGGTAAAGAACTAAAAGTAATTCATTTTAAAAGGGAGGACTGAAAGTTTAATGTTTTGTCAAAGGGACTTAAAAGTCAGAAAGTAAACAGTCAGGGACTGTAAAATAATTTTCCCTAATCTAAAACTAATTTTAATTTTTTACATTGGCATTTTGCCAAACGTACCTAACTTTTGGTCATTTTTGCATATAAACTCGATAGTTTTAAAATTTTAATTTTAGCTTTTAAGAGGGAGTTTGTAAAACTGTCAACTTTTGTAGAAAAGCCAACAATTTTCTAAAACAAATTTTTTATTTTATGTGGCCATTTTGCAAAAGTACAAAACTTCATGTATATTTTGTGGATAAACCTCATAGTTTTAAAAATTAAATTGGAAAAACCCCCGGTGATAATCTAAAACTAATTTTAATTTTTTACAATGGCATTTTGGCAAACGTACCTAACTTTTGGTATTTTTGCATATAAACCGTATAGTTTTAAAATTTTAATTTTAGCTTTTAAGAGTGGGTTTGTAAAATTGGCAACTTTTGTAGAAAAAATCAACTATTTTCTAAAACTAATTTTACATTTTATGAGGCCATTTTGCAAGAAGTACAAAACTTTTAGTATGTTTTGTAGACAAAACCCACAGTTTTAAAAATTAAATTCTAGCGCACTTTTACATAATAATTGGTATTGGGTAAAAGAATTGATTTGTTAAAATAGTAAATATAAATTAACTATATAAATCCCATTGTAAAAGAGTGTTTATGTAAAAGAGTTTATTAAAAGATTTTTGACAAATGGTACATTGGTATTTAAATTTTGATAATAATTTATTTTTTAAAAAATAATTGGATTTGTCTAAAATAAAATTTACCGATATAAAATTGAGAGTTGATTATTAATATATTTACATTTTCACGAATATACTAACATATATCAAAATGAAAATATAGAGAAATTAGAGAACTACACAAACTTGATTCTTAAAAACAATACGCTTACATAAAGACATACTTGAATTCCAAATCAATCTCTAGAGTAAAAGCAATTGATAACATTAGAGGACTTCTTTGTGATGCGATGCAACCGCAAGTGTACGAATTGGTAACAAGTAATAAAGTAGGCTTGAAAGTCTGGTTATCGATCCTCAGGGAGATGGAAGTACTAGTACCCACTATTCATCTACTATCTAGTCTATCCAAAGGTGGTGAATTATACTAATTCTAAACTAATCAATTGAAAACACAAACAAAGGAATTGAGTTGCTCTTAAGGTTAAACAATCATAAAAGTGGGATGATCGGACAATTGAATCCCCCTTGGACTTGTAAAAGATGAATGCTACTCTCTATCTCGACATTTGGTTGATCCTTGGCCTAGGGTTCCTATGGTGCTTTCACTCCCTCTCTCGAGGAGAGTTACTAATCCTAGTGCCTTTACCGATGATATTATAGGGAACCTAATTCTTGGAGGGATTATGGGAATAATACATCTAAAGGACTCGCTCTCCTTAGTACCCGGGTTCCCGGTATACTCACAATCCCCTCTAATGGAAATGGTCTACACACTGGGAGGCGTTCGCTTCTTCCCCCATACGGACTATGAAAATCCCTCCGGGCTCTCGCAACGTAGAGGGATTAACTTAGATTAAAACATCCAATAGACTCAATGAGATTCAACCAAGCAATCAAAGATAGAGAGATAACATTAATTAAAACATGTACAAGGGTTCATCAATCATTCAAGCATCTACAAGATTGGCCCTCCATGAAAAGGGGGCAACAATCCAAAACAAAGATGAAAGCAAACAAGGAAATCATAACGAAAAACACTAATGCATACACCGTTGATGACTTCCTTGATCCTCTTCCAATGATTTCCACTCTTCTTGCTCCAATAGCTTCAAGATGGGAATCTCCAAGCTTTCCCCAATATTAAGCTCTCTCCCCAAGCTGCTTCCTGCTTTCCTAAACCCTCATTAGTCGGCTTTTATACCTCTAGGGTTTTAGGTGTGAGATTTACCAATTTGCCCCCCTTCTAGGTCTGCAGATTCGTTGAAATTTATGATTTACAGGCCCGTATACGGGCCAGCCACCTCCATACTGGCCTATCATAGGCAGATTGCATTATCTTGGCCCATATTCCCTTCAAAAGCCAATATACGGCCGTTATGATGCTCGTATAAATGCCCGTATGGGCCCTTCTAGGTGCTCTGAGGTCCCGGTTTCTCTCGATATGCTTTCTTTCTTCCGGGGTTATGGTATTTTGCCCTGTTTATCAGAATGAATATATTTTAAGTATCGGTGGGCAAAAAGTCTTCAAAATTACATGCCAAGCATATAAGAATATGATATAAAATTATGCTCAAATAAACACTTATCAAATATCTCCACACTTAAAGGTTTGCTTGTCCCCAAGCAAAGAAAAGAAATCAACAAAATGAAGAAAATATAAGTGTTCGTCCTCTTTGCCATGAAATGTATCGCTCAACTCTTTTCAAGTTCATCCATGTGCTTTGTTCTCCCATTTACACCCCAGGGCCTAAATAGACCTCATGCAAGATATCATTATAATTCTAGACAATTTTTATTCACTCCATATGCCATGTTCTAAAAAAAACTTTGCAAGACAAATACATCCTCAATGGACTCTAGGGTTCTTTAGGCCCTATGATCAGTAAGATCCCCTAAGATTAGATAAGTGGTGGACAAATAGGAAGACTTTTTTTTATTGGTAGGGCATCCCTAATGGATCCGACTTTCTTGTATTAAGGACCAATGTAGAGTGTAGTTCCTCCTCTTCGCAGAGTGTTCATGGTGATTAGGCACCGGGGCACTTAGCTACTAAGATGGTTACAACTCTGAATGGTTGTGTTCATCCTAAGTAATGATTTTTCGAATTGAGGGACACTCTTATAGGGAGCCGGAACCCCAAACTACTTCATCAAAATAAGCAGCGGAACACTGCCTTTATTTTTTTGCGACTATTATGTACAACTATTTTATTCTCTCTCTACTTGTCCACTAGGTCATATTATGAGAGGTTAATGAATTAAATTAGTACCACGAGATCTCTTGGAGCCATTGACAAATGTGTTTAGCTATTAAAGTAAAAAAAACATGGAAATGGGTTATCTATTGTCTCTAAAGATCATAAGTATTGCAGAGATGTTCTTTAAATGCCTATGACATTTCATAGGAGAGTTTAACAAAATTATGTGCCAAGATGGTACCCCAGAAATAGAGTGTGCCAACATGCTTCCTTATGGCCTTTGTCGAGGCATGCTAGTCATGAAAAATTTGCAATGAATTTTACTAATAGCTACCTATCTCCACACTTAAAGTTTTGCTATGGATGTATAAAGATAAAGGATAGGTAGCAACCCATCTCCACACTTAAAAATGTACATTGTCCTCAATGTACGCAATAATTCCAAAATTAAATATGCATGAAGAAAGGTGAAAGAAAACTTCCCTGGTTAATTTGATGTGTCAATCTGTTTCCATGAAGTTGGTGCTTGGCGACTATCAAGGAATGTTGATACAAGTTCCACTTCTACGAAGCAAGGGAAAGATCATCATAATTCCATAGAAAAGAATGGGAAAACAACGGAGTCCATAGAAAATAAATAGAAGGATAAGTGTAGCAGGGCGATGCCCTTGCTAGCCATACACGGTGTAAGAAAATAAGATCATAAGTCCAACAAACAAGAAATATAAAAAGTGCACAAGAAAATAAAGTCTCATCAACACAATAAAACAAAATTGTCCAAGTTCTCAAGCTGCCGGGTCATCTGTTGGTGCCTCGGGTGCTGCTCTGGGGGGTCCCTGTGCTGGACGAGGAGCGAATGATGGGTACCAGCGAATGAAGAGAGACAGCTCTGTGAACTGGTCACCTAACGGGCGCTACTCCTTGAAAATCGTATCCTAGGTGGCACGAATTTCCGAGATCTGCTCCTCCAGCCGCTCAAATTGGCTCCTGCTCGTAGAAGATGGGAGCTTGCCTGCGGGAGATGGGATGTCGAAGTCCTCTTAATCAGACCCCTCATCATCCTCAGAGCTGTCACCGCTCTTGCCGACCAGTGTATAGCGGCTCCCGGAGTGTTTGATGAGCCCCATCTGGCATAAAGTGCTCATCCCCAGGCTGGACATAAGTTCGAGTCTCTCCATACCCTCCGTCTTCTCCTCGAGGCCCATACCAATGATGAGGCGGGTAATATAGGGCCCCGTAGCGATGATCTTCAACCGGGTGTGGGTCCCCTGGTGCACAAGTAGTCGGCGAGTACATACCCTAAATGGATAGGTACCCGCTCTAAAATACTGTAGAGAATGAAAAGGTCGGTGACGGTGACGTTCTCGGTACTATCATCTCGCACCGTGATGGAGCGGCTAACTAGTGCGTTGATGAAGCGGTGGACCGGATCACTCATGCAGGATGCATTCTGGTTCCCATGGCGCCCCCATTTGAGCCGATGGCGTGGGTGTGATGATGTCCTCAGGGAAGGAAGTGAGGAGGCGAGTGTGGAAGGCGTCCCTATCGTAGAATCCCATGAGCATCGAGAAGAGGATGTAGCTCATGGTCCTCTTCTCCCCAGAAAGCTGAAAGGAAATCGTCGTGAAGGAGCGCTCCCGGACGGCACTTCGGTTGGCATCAAATGTGCTTAGGACCTCGAGAGTCGCCTCGCGGAAGGTCTCGTGGTTAATAGAGAACACCCTGTCCCATCCACCAACAACGGGCATGCTCTGCACTCGGTCCGCAATCCCAAGCTCGGTGGCCACTCCCCGATCATTGTACCGCGTTTGCCCAAAGGGCTTGGCGGCTAGCATTTGGTAGCGGTGGAAGAAGCGCTCCTCTTCAAATTGCTGTGTGGTGGAGGAGCCTTCCCCGGTCCTTCGCCTCTTGGACGCTATTACTTTTCTCGACATGTCTACAAAACAATCGAAAGGGATGTTAGCGAATGGGAGTATTGAAGGGCTTAGTCAAACAAAAATTTGCGCACTACGGCCCTTGATGGGCCCTATATGGGCATCCATACTAGCAGGTATACGGCCCATATGACCCCACCTAGGAGCCATACAGGCTTACATACGGGCTGTATATCAGCCCGTATGGGTACACCTACGGGCCATACGGGCTGCTATACAGCCCGTATGCGCCTAGGGGCGGCGGTGCCGGCCCCCAACAGCTTGTACACCCTCATTTACATGCCGTTCACCCCCATTTGTCTTCCTAAACACTAAACATGCCTTAAATCAATGTATTCCCATAAAAATTTGACACAAAAAAGGCATACAATTTTCTCAAATTCATTCAAAATACATTCATTCAATCCCTAGGGTTCTAAACATGGTGATGATAGATCAAATCGACAAATCAAAGCATTAGAGATCATACCTAGAGAGAATGAGTGCCTAAATCAAGAGTATAGGTTGTGTTGACGAAGAGAGGACTCGAATCGACACGGAGGAGAGTGGGGTCGGCTAGGATTTGAAAAAGAAATGGAAAAAATCGTCCTTTATAATGCCCAAATCCTGCCATATATGGGCCCGTATACAGGCTGTATATCAGCCCGTATAATCCACTGGCCGGGTCATACGGCCCTGTATATGAGCCGTTTGACAGCCCATATGCTCCAATAGGCCGTATGACACCCCGTATGGGCCTGGTTTTGGCTTATACAACCAATCAAGGACACCATTCAAATCCTCCTTGCTACCTAATGACAATTATGAATCTAGGGCAATGAATGGATCGACAACCAGCAAGATGGTACACTATGAAAATGGATATGACACATCTTATTCATTTATTTCAAAACACCTACAACCTAACGAATCAAAAGAAATTGTAACTAAAGAAAATTTCTAGTACTTGGGTTGCCTCCCAAGAAGCGCTTGTTTAACGTCACTAGCTTGACGTACCTCCACCTCCCCTCATGGGGGTTCAAATACCTTGAAGCTTTTATTGGCTCCTCCCTTAAAGCATTGTTCGAATAAAAACATCCCCAAGTTGGCATAAATTGATCAATTGTTATTTTCCATACCTGGGCTTCCTTTGGAAGTGTTTTGAGCCGATGGTTTCATGCTTACCGCCTTTTCTTGCACCTTCTTCCAGCATATTGTAGGTGGAATGAATTTTTGCTTATTTTTCTTGACCTTCACCGTTTCTACCCTTGATGGAATGGAACTCTCTCGCACTTCCTCCGAAAGTACCCTCTTGTTCTCCCAAATAGGGGTATAGTGGATCCACCATTAGTAAATCTTATATACACTCGGAAGTGATTTCATCAACCTCGTCAATGCAATACAAGGTGTCATCTTGAGTCGTTGAGTGCCGCATTGCATTGGGCAATTGAAATACGACCTCTTGATCTCCTACCCTCAAAGCAAGCTTACCTTGTGCATGATCTTCCAAGGCTTGAGCTGTGGCGAGGAAAGGTCACCCAAGAATGATAGGCACGTCGACCTCATCATCAACATCTTAAAGCACAAAATCGGCCGGGAAAACAAATTGGTTGACCTTAACAAGCACATCTTCAGCTATTCCTTTTGGTCTTCTCATAGATCGGTCGGCCAACTGTAGTGTCATCCCCATAAGCTTAAGCTCTTCGAGGCCAAGCTTCATGTACAATTTATAGGGCATCATATTGATACTTGCCCTAGAATCCGCCAATGCCTTCTTTGTGACCCCTTCTCCAAGGATGCAAGGGACCACAAAACTACCACGATCCTTCAACTTCTTCGGCATATCTTGTTGGATAACAGCCGAGCATTGAGCATTAAGCATTACAGCACCCACATCGTCCAATTTCTTCTTGTTGGAGAGGAGATCCTTCATAAATTTTGCATATTTAGGCATTTGGGCTAGAACCTCTACCAACGACATATTGATGTGTAGTTGCTTCAACATACCCTTGAACTTCATCAACTGCTCATCCTCTTTGTCTTTGTTCAACCTCGTCGGGTAAGGGACTTGAGGTTGATATGGGGGTACGGGCGATGTCTCCAAGGGTTTCTCCTTTCCCTTCTTCACTTCCTCAGAATTAATGAAGGGTTCGGCATCCTCAATCTCTATGGGAGTGTTTACTTGAGGCTTTGGGACCGGGAGTTCTACCTCCTTTCCACTTCTAAAAGTGATGGTCTAACATTTCTCTCCCCGAGGATTCTCCTCCGTGTTGCCCGGCAAACTACCTTGGGGTCTCTCGGCTAGAGATTTTGCCATTTGCCCAATTTGATTCTCCAAGTTATGAACTGTGGCTTATAGATTCCGAATTGTAGTGTCGTTATTTTGCATATATTTTATGATCATCTCCTCCAAGTTAAACTTCTTCTCTTGAGGCTTTGGAGGGTGTTGAAAGCCGGGAGGGTATTGTCCCTCTTGTGGATTTCCACAAGACAAGGCCGGATGGGTCCATTTAGGAGCATATGGTCAATATTGACCATTCGGTTTCCTTGGAGCATTCCTCATATATTGTACTTGCTCCATGGGAATCATTTCAGTGCTTGCTATGTGACAATTTGATGCTTCATGCACTCCCCCCACAAGTATTGCCAATACATCACCGTGGCCGACCTTGAGCTATTACCGGTTGTCAATAGCTCAATTTTCCTTGTCAACATATCCAACTTTTCACCAAGAATTGGATAAAAAATTACAGCTTCATCTACGAACCCAACCTTTTTCACTTGTTTATCTCTTGTAGACCAATGGGCTTCATTACTAGCCATGTCTTCAAAAATTTGTTTGGCATCCTCCGGGTATTTGTTCCCCGATGATCCGCCCGCGGCGGCATCCAACAATTGTCTAGTTGAGTTGTCCAACCCATTGCAGAATGTTCTGACCTTAGCATAGGGGTCTAGGCCATGTTGTGGACTACGCCGGAGCAAATCTTTGTATCTCTCATAGGCTTCAAAAAATGTTTCGGCGGGGCCTTGTTTAAAGGCGGAGATGTCCAACCTTAGCTTTGCGGCCTTGCTTGGTGGAAAGTAGCGGCCCAAGAATTTGTCTAGCATCTCGGCCCAAGTACGGATGGAACTAGCGGGTAATGAAGTAAGCCACCTATATGTACCTTCCCGCAAACTGAATGAAAAAAGTCTCGACCGAATTGCATCATCGGAAGCCCCATTGATCTTAAACATGTTGCAAATCTAGATAAACTTTGCTAGACGTGCATGAGGATCTTCATCGGGTCTCCCATCAAATTGAGTTGTGTTCTGAATCATGCTCATTGTGCTTGGCTTGATCTCAAAATTGTTCATGTTGACATTGGGAGGGTGAACACTGAACTCCTCCCCATTGTAATAAGATCTCTCATATTCGGCCAACGTTTGCCTTCTCTCGGCCATAATTGGTACTTCCCTTTCTTCACAAATAACTTCGGTAGGAGTGAAATTTTCCGACTCCGAAGAGGATCCCGGAAGTGCTCCGATCTCTCTCAATCTCCAGTGCAAGGTTCTCTCAATCTCACTGTTAATTTCGAGAAATCCTTTAGAGTTCTTGCAGGTCATGCAATCAATACCTCGCAAGACATCCAGAAAGTGAAGATTAGTATCCAAAATTTCAATGGAATGAAAAACAAAACAAAGAAAGATTAGTTGACTATGAGCGATCTCAATACACCGGGGAAGAATTCAGCATCCACCCTCCGAATGTTAATATCAACACCTTTGAGATCAAGGGAAGTACAATGCATATGCTTCAAAATTCGGCTCAATTTGATGGAAGGCCAAATGAAGACCCTCATGCACATATAGCAAAGTTCCTCCAAATCTGCAGCATTTCTAAGCCAGATGGAGTTACCGATGAAGCCATTCGATTGCGACTCTTTCCATGGAGTCTACGAGGAGGGGCCTATAGTTGGCTCACATCGCTCCCTTCAGGTTCCATCCGTTCTTGGGCTGACATGCTAGAGAAATTCCTGGGCCGCTACTTCCCACCAAGCAAGGCCGCAAAGCTCCGATCTGACATCAATGCCTTCAGGCAGAATGGGGGTGAAACATTTTCTGAAGCCTATGAAAGGTTCAGGGAACTACTTCGACGTTGCCCTCAACATGGTTTAGATGCTTGTAGCAAGGTCTGCACCTTCTATAATGGATTAGACAATGCCAATAGAGTCTTGGTGGATTGTGCTGCAGGAGGTTCATTAAGCAACAAGTACCCCGAAGAAGCAGAGAAGATCTTCGAAGACATGGCCGGGAATGAGGCCCATTGGTCCTCAAGGGATAAGCAAGTTAAGCTCGTGGGATCGGTAGAAGGCCCTCCTTCTATAGACACTTCCCTTGCTGAAAAATTTGACACACTGTCAAAACAAATTGACGGCCTTACCGCGGGTGGTGCCCCCCATGTTGGTAGTAGCTCAGTTCCGGTTGCCGTTATGTTTTGCACTACTTGTGGAGGAGGCCACGAGCTATCAAATTGTACGATTTCTTGTGCTGAGACATCACCTATGGAGCAAGTCAAATACATGGGAAACCAACAGAGAATGCCAAACAATCAGTATCGACCACAAAACACAATGTGGAACAACCCGCCGCTTTTATATGGGAACCCCCAAGCGGGACAATATCCACCCGGTTTTCAGCCGATGTAAACGCCACCGCAAGAAAAGAAATCCACCTTGGAAGAAACCATGTTGAAGTTCATGCAAGACACTAGTGAATCAATCAGAAATCTTCAAGCAGCATTTCAGGGATTGGAAAACCATGTGGGGCAATTGGCAAAGGATGTCTCAACAAGAACACAAGGCACCCTTCCGGGAAACACGGAGGCAAACCCCCGGGAGCATTGCAAGGCCATTTCCTTGAGAAGTGGAAAGAAAGTGCTGTGGAGGTTGAGGAAGCTGAGCCCCAACAAAACTCAACAGGGGAACCAGCAGAGAAAGAGAAAGGGGTAGATCATACACCCCAAAGCACATATCAACCTCAAATTCCATATCCAGAGAGGCTCAGAAAGGACAAGGAAGATGCTCAGTTCACAAAATTTATGAGCATGATCAAACAACTACACATCAGTCTGCCGTTGGTGGAGGTCCTTTCTTAGATGCCAAAGTATGCTAAATTTAGGAAGGAACTGGTTTCCAACAAAAGGAAACTGGAAGATGCAGGTGCTGTCACATTGAATGCTCAATGTTCTGCGATATTGCAACATCAGCTGCCCAAAAAACTAAAGGATCCAGGGAGCTTTGTAGTCCCTTGCATGCTTGGTGAAGGTGTTGTGAAAAAGGCATTAGCAGACTCCGGTGCGAGTATAAATGTAATGCCTTACAAATTGTACATGCAATTAGGCCTTGCAACCCCAAAACCAACGGGGATGACACTTCAACTAGCCGATAGATCAGTGAGACGATCAAAGGGGCTAGCTGAAGATGTGCTGATTCAAATTAATCAATTTGTATTCCCAGCTGATTTTGTTCTCCTGGATGTTGATGATAATGTAGATGTCCCGATTATACTCGGTCGCCCCTTTTTGGCCACGATTCAAGCTTTAGAGGACCATGCTCATCGACGACTGGCACTTCGAGTGGGGGACCAAGAAGTGGTGTTTAAACTTCCTGAAGCCATGCGACACACAATGGATCATGATGACAACTCTTATAGTGTCGATGAAGTTGACAAGATTACAACCGACTGCTTGGAGGACTTTTTACATACTGATCCAGCACTTCAATGTTTGGGGGAACTCGACAAACAACATGAAGAACTCATGAATGTTAGCACTACCTCAACTCAACCTTCAAAGTTGTCACGAAAGACAAAGTGGAAGGAGCTGAAACTCATTGCCGATGGTTATATATGGAGCCAAAGAAAAAGGGTACCCCCTACTTCCTCCACTCACCCACTAAATGAGGGTGACCCTGGTATGACTTCTCAAACTTGCTCCATATATGATAATTTGGGAAAGATTCTATTTGGTAAGTGTTTTTATGGAAATACTGATGGATATCTCTTCACATATGACCCTCCATAGGTACGATTTAGGTACGTCAAGCTCGTCATGTTAAACAAGCGCTTCTTGGGAGGCAACCCAAGTTAAAAATTTCTTTTCAATCTTGTCTCTTTGTGTTATTTGTTTTATAGTGATAAAACTCATGAGATCTATTGACATTAAATTCCTCTGTCCGCATTTGCATCATTAGACTCATCATGCTAGGTATGCACTAATGTCTTGTTCAAAATCTGGGCCTTATGGAACCAGCAAGATTGATTTAAACCATATCGGTCTTTGTACTGGATGGTGAAAGGCCGTTCACTGGCCCGTTCACATGATGATTGGCAATGCTGCAATGCTGTTCTGTAAACATTCTAAATGATTTTTCTCAAAAGCTATTTTTGCAAGCAAACTTGAAATACCAACCTTTTGTTCAGTACACCATGGACCATTTCAACTTGCGCATCAGGGTTCCACTACTTCTTCCTCACCAACATTTCCAAGTTGCAGCTCCGTCAACACCACCTCGTGCGGAAGGGCCACGCCCATCCATCGAAGATGATGAGGAGGAAGACACAATTGCTGAGCTCACCCACGCATTCACTCTCTTGACCGTTCACACGGCGACAACCACACGAGCACAAGCAACTGTAGCACCAATCTTGAACCCTTCGCCTAAGGCCGCACTTTCAAAGATCCGATGAGCAACTATATCACGGATCATTGAGATTTATTGTTAACAGAACTCCTTTTTCATTTGTTTATCTCCTGCACTATGTCATCTCCTTTCGAGCTATTCTTCCTCTCTCACTCTATTTTGCAGATACTCATGATGGAACACCCCGGCAAAAGCTTTCACGTCTAAATCAAATTGCAACACCATCTACCAAATATAACCGGGGAAGTTTCAGTTTGCCCTCCTCTTTGTTATTATTGCATATTACACACTTTTCAATTTAATTGTGTACATTGAGGACAATGTACGATTTTAAGTGTGGGGATGGATAGCTCTCTCCCATTGATGAATTTATTGCAAAACATTAAGTGTGGGGATAGGGAGCTATTATTTATGCATGAGCATGTTTGACATGGACCTATGATGGCACTATTAGGGAATGCAATGTAACACTCTACTTATTGTTCACCATTCTAGTACTCAAAATTTTTTTTAGAATTCTCCTATGACACACCATGGACATCTAGAGATTATATTCATGAAATTCAAAAGCTCTAGTCACAATAGATAACCCACTGCCATATTTGGTTGACTTTATTTGCTAAGCATTTCCCTCAATGGCTCCAAGAGGATTCGTGGCACTAGTTTAGCTTCTAACCCTTCATAATTCAACTTAGTGGACAAGTAAGAGAAAAATAAAATAGTATGTACAAAGTAGTTGAGTCATTAGAGCAATAAAGACAGTGTTCCGCTACTTGTTGTGATGAAGTAGTTTGGGGTCCTGGCCCCTAATCAGGGTGTTCCTTAATTCGAAAAGTCACTTCTAAGTATGAGCACATCTCGGTAGAGTTGTAACCCTCTAAGTACCCGGGTGTTTTGGTACCTAAACAACATGTGCATCCTGAAGAAAAGAGGACCTACACTCTACACCGATCTTTAGCATGAGAAAGTCGGATCTATTAGAGATGCCCTACCCGTTAAAAAAAAAAAAAAGAGGCTCTCAAGCTTGTCCACCATTTTCTCAATAGAGGGTTGGTTTTCATAAAACTTAGGGCCTCAAGGACTCTCTAGAGTCCATTGAGGGAATGCTTGTCTTGCTAAGACTCTAGAACATGGTATGTGGAGTGAAAACACTCATCTAGAGCCGCGATGACATTATACAAACTCTAGGTCCCTGTGTGAAAATAGGAGAACATACACACTTCGATGGTGAACTTAAGATGGAGTAGATTCATTATTATTATTGCCGGAGGTTGAACACTTATCATTTCTTTTACTTGTACTTTCATTGTCTTGCTTGCTTGAGGAAAAGCAAATGCTTAAGTGTGGGGATATTTGATAAGTGTTCAAATGAGCATATTTATTTATTACTTATGAACATGTTTTCATATCAAATGCATTGATTTATAGCATGCAGGTACTTAAAATGCTTCATATTTTGTAAACAAGGCATATATAGGCCACCCCGACGAAAAGGAAGCATTTATCAACAAAACGAAGGACAATCGAAGACACTTTGAATAAAACAGGGGTTAAACAGCCTAGTGAACGACTATTCACACCTGGACACAGGAGTAGACACCCAAGGAGATGAACTGCCTTGTGAATGGCCGTTCAACTGCCGGTTTAGAGTAACCTGTGAGCTAAACTGACTAATGAACCGCTAGTTCAACTGCCGGTTCAGAGCAAGCTGTGAGCTGAACGGAATGATGAACCGCCAGTTGACCGGCCGGTTCAGAGCAAGCTGTGAGCTGAACGGACTGATGAAGCGGCCGTTCACGAGGCCGTTCACCGTAACCTTTGCAGTTCCACGGGCCCAGTCATGGGCAATGTTGTAATTTCTTAAGTGAAACCCTAATTCATGGGTATAAATAGTTAAGTATGAGAGTTTAGAAGGGAGGTTAGCTTGGGAGAGAGGCTAGAGGAGAGATTAGGGCTTGGGGCCATCTCCCCCAAATCTTGAGAATAGAGAACCATTGGAGTTACAATCTTGGAGGTAATGGTGTTCTCTATTACCTTTTCATTGGTTTGTAAGCTTGTCCATTTTGGTTTGAGTTCCCCATTTATGGGGAACTAATCTATTGGTACTTGGGTATGTTGAACTTTTGGATTGAGCATTAATAGCATTGAATGTTTATGATGATTTGTTGGTGTTCTCTTGAATGTCTAATGAATGTTATGTATTGATTGTAATTTCATTACTAAAAATTACTTGTGTGCAATACAAGGGCTCGAGCTAAAGCCTCCTTGTATTAGGAACTTGCTTCATTAGAGAGTTTCATGAGTACACTGAGGAATCGGGTACTAGATGGGCGAACGACTCTTTCATACGAATTCACCTTCATGATTCTTCCAATATACATAAATTCCCTTGAGCTTCATATCAAGTCCTAGGAGACTAGTTATCCAATCACCTTGGAAGAGGGGTTGGATATAATTTAGGAATTATCCCTTGAACTTCATATCAAGTCCTAGGAGACTAGTTATCCAATCACCTTGGAAGAGGGGTTGGATAAAATTTAGGGATTATTGGCACAAGAAATATCAACCTTGATTCATAAACATCTTTGCTCATCTTTAGAATTGAAGTCCAAAAGGGATGCATACCCAAGTATCCTCTCTTGCTATTGATTTACCCCAATCAACTCTCGATTTACAGTTCTTACGTTCAATCTTTTTTAGTTCTTTAGTTTTGAAAACCAAAACCCCCCAATTTACCATTTAGACTATGTTATTAAAGCTTGGTTTACACTTAGCAATCTCTATTCCCTGTGGTTCGACATCTGACTTCCCATATTCCACTTTATTACTTGACCATGACCCGTATACTTGCGGAATTCACCCATCATATTCTCAAATTTAGGATAAAGAATAAGTACAATGGAGTAAACAATACTGCACTGAGAGTAAACATAAGGCATAAAACAATAAAAAAAAATAATGCACATTGAAGGTGAAACTTGATGTTAAAAATATAAGCGCTTCTTACTTGGTTTTGGATCATCTGGGAAGCTGTTTTATATCAATCACGTATGAGCCTCCCAGGTTCTCCTGAAAAATAAATGATTCATGTAATCTCACGGAAAATAGTGTCCTGTGAATTATGACAATAAGCTTCTTCATTACTGAGGTCAAATGATTGTAATCCAGTGTCTTTCTGGATTTAATAAAAACCCTGGAGTTCATAATTATTTGAGGCGAATAGATTGACAATCTTGTAGCCACAAGATCTAAATCAGTAAAGTTTAGTTTATAAAGACATGTTCCATATACAAATTCATAGCACCTATTTTCAAGTTGACAAAAATAAATGCTTTGATCAATAGCTAAGCAAACACAAATGGAAGGCCTGATATATCCAAAATTTGAGATTAGTTATACTACAGAGATTTAGTTCACATAATGTGAAGATAATTCAAGAAGACCATCTAGAGAATTTAAGATTAGAATTATACATTGATAAAGGTACTTGCTAACCTTCTTTCTCTGATTCCAGTTCGCTTGCAGCCATGATAACAGCCTCAACTTCCATAGCCCTAAAAATAATAATGCAAAGGAATATAGTTGCAAATTAAAAAAAAAATCAAATATAAGAGCTAAGGAAACACACAATCTATTGTTCATAGAATATAAGAACCACCAAAATAAGAATGACAATTCTTATTGAACAAATGGAATAGATAAAGTTGAAGACGAAGCGTATTTAAAAGTATGGTTTTAACAAGGGATGTCATAAGAAATGTTCAACTGAACAGAAGCTAGTGCCAATACAAATATAAGCAAGTAGATTACCAAAAAAGAAAAAGAAATGACACCTCTAATTCTAAAAGAAGAAAAGTATGATTTTGAGGAAACATGAATCAATATTTTGAAGAATGTATATTCTGCATTGCTTCAAATGAAGGAATAAATCTCTATAAACCACAATAATATCTTTAGATAAAAAAAACAGCTTTGTGAACAATGTACATGGCAGAAAATTAATATCAAGTTTCCTAAACAAAAGTGTGATCAAGTTTACTTTTATATTGCCAAGACATGGTATAAGGATAGGAAAGCAAGACATACCCCTCTGTATCAAGGGTTCCACATAATGATTCAAATCTTGGATCTCGTACAATGTATCATGAAAAGAAAGCCAAAAACTCAATGAAGATAGGTTACATTCGTTAACAGAGGAAATTGTAACACCCATCTCTCTACTGAGACAAATGTCACACCAGCCAGGTCAAGAGAGTATCCTGTGCCTAAGGTTGTACAATCTAATATCTAAAAACTCATGATGCACTTCAAATACTTAACTTAATCATAAACTTTCATCACAAATAAAAGTAGATCACATAAAGAGTTTGGGCAACGTGGCCCCAAATACAACAAAAATATAAATACATATAAAGTCTCTCTGCTGAAATAAATACAAACATAAGCTAGGGTACACTAGAGCCATCTACAAGACCACTCAAATTTGATCTCCTGCACATTTCACCAAGTGAAAAACACTATACAAGGAAATATATATAACTTAACTGAATAATAAGAATACTAAAACAATGATAATCATATGCATTATCTTCTAATCACTTTTACATGCCAAGCATTTCTGAAAACTCAAGATAAAGCACAAATGCAATCTCAATCATAATATAGCATATCAACTCATAAGTATGAATAGGCCTCGTATCGCTAAGCTTGCACCCCTAGTCTTGGTATCTCTGAATGAACTCCAAACCTCATCAAAGGTATGCCCGCTATCGTACCTAATGCATTTACAGTGGTATACACTCTACCGAACCTGTACCTAGCTTGACGACCAGTGGTATGCCCTTTACCAAACCTGTATTACCGCCAAGTATGCATCTCGTATCCGGTATGGGCACTAAAAGGTCGGGAAAGGGTTTATATAAAAACAATTTGGAAAATATTTATAAATAAAGGAAAAGGGTTTAAAAAACAAATCCCTTCCCGAACCCGATATTGTATACATCTTTTCTGGGCTCTATCACTGAGCCCTCTGTTGCTGGGTCATTCACTATGTCTAACTAGGATGCAGCCTAGGATACATCTGTTAACTCTACCAATTAAGGTATCTCTGTTATTAACTCATGCTATTTAAAATCATATAGCATATATCAAGCATGAAAAACTACTATGCTACTATAGCAGTAAAACCTTCGGCATTCACAAACTCCGAATAGAAAATCATGGAAATTATAAAAACCAAATTATTGGTAAAACTAGATCTTGAAAATATTCCAAGTATAGTGTAATCACTCATATGAAGTCCTTTCTTGGTTTAGGGTTGACTTGGTCCCTCGATCTGTCACGCTCCAACCCAGATCCCATGCCTCGGACACGCGCACAGATACGCCGTACCCAAGTAGAGGCACATCTCACTCGGATACAAAGCCTAAGAAAATCATAGCAGATAACAAATAACTCAATTTTAATAATCAGATAATATCAGAGTCACATGGAAAATAAAATCAATAAGGGTTTACATGCCCTACACATGATCGAGGCCTAATAAGGGTCCTACAATAATACAATCTCACACTCAAGAAAACCTGAGGTCCTCGCACCTCAACAAAGTTAACTTGACCCCTCGCATACGGCTCTCGAGGTCCGAAATACCTACTCCTAGGGACCTAAAAAAGAAATAAGGGAAACAAGTGCATGTGCTTTCGAATGGAAAGCTCAGTAAGTACCCTACAAGAATCATGTTGATGCCAAAAACTGATCCACCTCACTCTTTGGCTACTGTGGCCTCGTGATCTGGTCTCAGCCTTTGACAAATGGTTAATATTTATACTTGGTGTGGACGCTTACTTCTGCTCGCGAACAAGGAGACGCGGAGGGCACTCAGCAATTCCGTCCGGAATTATCCACTGATAGACCTGTGAAGAGGAGGAGAAGTAATCGGAATTGGGCCTTTCTGCCCAGATTTAACTCCGATGCTTAAGTCAGAAATCAGGGTAAGAAGTTCTAGGAAATGCTTTGTGTAATGTGTAGTGAGTGTTTTTCGGTCCCTTTCCTTATTGTCCTTCCTCTCCTTTTATAACAAGTGAGAGGCGGTTTAAGCAAATATCTTGCAAGGCGGTGGGGTAAGGCGGTGGGCTAGGTGAATATCTTCTAAGGCGGTAGGAAAATATCTGCCTAGCGTGTAGGTGCTCTGTAGGCAAGTAGGGAAATATCTGCCCACTGTAGTAAGTGGATAAGGCCTACTTATTGTAGAGGCGTTAGATATTTTACTTCTCTCCTTCCACCCCACGCCTTGTATAAGAGGGCTGTTAAAATTATAATTCCGACGGACTTATTAGCAGGATTTTATTCCTCACGTTATTGCCGAACGGAATTGTGCAAGGTTATTTGGTGATATTGCCACGTGGCCAAAGATGCTACGTGGCTGAGAAAATACGGTCCTGTGTGTGACAGGTGGTCCCTAGGTCACTGACATCTGTCTTACCAAATATATCCGTAACACTAGTCCCCCTAAAATGTACCTTGTTCGAAGAATATGAGCGAGAGGTGAGCTAATCGCACGTTTCGCTTGGTTCGAGAACAAGTATTCTTCTTAGTTAGCATGTCTATGTAGGGGTGGGCTTCGTCTATGGCTATGGTATACGTGTTTTTAGTAGGTGACCGGCAGTTCTTGTATTTCTCTTTTGTTGTTGTTATCGAAGTAGATTTTTCTCCGAAATTCTCGCCTATTTTTCTACTTAAGGGCTTGTATGGGTAACGTTCATAGTCAGAAATCTTTTGTATCATGGCTCAACGTTTGTCTTTTTATAAATTCTTCACTTTTAGCCAATGCTCGCCACTTGCGAATTCCTAGCTCCTTTCACGAACATCTGTCGGAATTAAGGACTGGGTTTATCCACCTAGTAAGTCCGAACGGCTGTGTGTGGCCAGGCGTTCTATTGGTTAACGGGGACCCAGGTGAGATATGCATCGATGCAGGGTGGGAGGCTTTTCATGTTGATCATGGCATGGAGGCGGGGGACCTTTTAGTTTTCACTTATGCAAGGGGTGTACGTTTCGAATTTGAGATGTTTGGAGACGACTCACATGCGTAGAGAAGTGGGTCCCTACCTTCACCCCACGTCGATCCGTGTTCTCCTAGTGGGAACGAGGGATAGTGGCGATTCGCGATGGAGTCCGTGCATCTCCTCCGAAGTCTCATTCGAAAGGCGTTTCTTGAATCTAATCCGCGGATATTTAACTTTAGTCCATCGGATAACATGTTTTTGTTATTTTTGCTTTGTTTGTATGTAACCTGAATAAATGACGTTTGTCGTTTTGTTTGTAAATCCTTTGCCATTTTATGGCCTTCACTGGCGATCCTATGTTGGAATATAGCCTTTACTGGCGATCCTATGTTGGAATGTGTGTTTTGTTTTTTTTATGGTGTTGGTTCTATGGTATTGTGCTCATTATTTCTTTGAGGGACACGTGTCTTTGGCACTGTTTCATATTAAAAGGGGTAATATGGCGTGACATGCGCGGTGTGCATTTTGTCAACAACATGATGGGCGCGATTACCAATATGTGTCGGTAGCGTTTGGTATCTTGGCGATGGGCAATTTCTTGGAGGAGTAATAATGGCCTATTTGAGCGGTCGGATTTGGGGGCCTTGGTTCCAGCGGTTTTGATTGGAATATAACATCGAGATCGAGCGGCGAGGGATTACGTTGCTTTTCATATATATGCTTGAAATCGCATTGTGCCAAAAAGGGTTTATTTCGAAAGTTGAATCGTGTCTTCTTCCTAAGGTTTCTTCTTCTTCTCCATGAGCTCACGGTTTCGAAGTTTTACGTGTTTGTGTTATCTTTTTTCTTTCCTAAGGTAATGGCTAAGCGCCACTTCTAGCGCTACTTCTTCCTCCTCTAGTTCTTCTCACATGAGCCCTTGGTCCCTTCTCCATCCAACCACATGGTTTACATTTGCGATCCCGTGATTCAGGGTGAACTTGGAAGCGTCCCATCTGTGGTTCAAGGGTTCATCCTGCTTCTAGGGCAACGGGTAGGGGGTCGGACACATTCATAAGTCTTCTTGGACAAAAGGAAGTAGATAGCCTGGTAGCGAAGTATGAGATAAATTTGTCCCTATTTAAGGTTAGGGTTCCCTGTTCTGGGGAGAGGGCAAGTTCTGCTAGGGAAGGGAAGATAGCCATCTATCAAGATGCGCTATTGGGTGGCCTTAGGCTTCTTTTTTCTGATTTCGCTAAGGCAATACTAGAAGAGTATCTTTTGTGTCCCTCACAGTTGGCCCCAAATTCTTGGAGACTTTTGAACGGCTTTGTTATTGTTTTCAAGCATTACGGAATAAGTCCGACCGTCCGTTGGTTCCGTATGCTTTTTAGCTTATGCCTAGAGTCTAACATTGGTATTACTTTTCGCTCGTTAAGGAGGAAATTTTTAGGGAAAGTTCCTTCTTCCATTAGCGATGGAAGAGTAAATTCTTCTTTGTCAAAGTAAAGTCCGAGTGGGATGTCCGAACAAAGTGGGAGGTTCCCCGAGCGGACATAAACTTGTGAGGATATGGACGGAGAAGAGGAGGTTCTTCTTAAGTCAATGATGTGGCTATCCAAAGTGTACATGGATGAGTTCTTGACAAAGGAAAACCTTGTTAAATGTCATTTAATAGTGTCCACGGTAGGCATTATTCATGTATCTTCTTTGGTCCGATTTTTAACTACTGATGAATCGACTTATTTTGGCCCTTGTTTTGTAGGAAATCCGATGGAGGATGAGGACCTAAGCTATGTTAAGGGTCTTTTGGCCTCTTTCGAGGGCGAAGTTCACCCGCCTTGCCTACAAGGAAGAAGAAGGAAGTGGTACTTGGCCAAAGGATACCTCCAAGGAGGAAAGAAAGAAGAGGAAGAGAAAGGAGACGGATTATTCCAAGAAGAACGCAGGGTCCTCACGGGAGAGGAGGACCAAGAGAAAGAATTCGAGGGCGTGACAGTCCCTAATTGCGTAAGAAGCAGTGGGGGTGCCTCAGGAAGAGGTTCGTGTGGAAGAGGTCCGCCCGGCATTGTCCCCAATTTTCGAGGGTCCTTCTTCTAGCCGGCCGGAGGACATCCTTCTCATATAGGTGAGAATTTCTATATATATTTTTTCTGAGGGTAGAATTTTTAACTTAGGTTCTATTTTATAGGCGGAGGCGGGAGAAGCGGCCCTTTTAGATAAATTAAAAGTGGCGGATTCAGTTTTAAGGGGATCTGCCACTAAGCAAAAGGAGTTATCTTCTGAGGATACTCCATTTCGCGACACTGGGTCCGTAAAGGACGTTTTGATGGCCATGAGGCCCGAGCAGCTCTCAACGAAACTCCGGAGGGCTGGGAGGGAAGAGGCCTCATATCAACTATTCCGCTCGGCTATGCTAGTAAGGGTTGTTCTCACATTTCCTTTTACTTCTAAACTTGGCGCGTTTTTACGAGTGTCTTGTTATTCTGTAGACTGCACACTGGGCGGACCGAGTCATCAAACTTTGCCAAGAAGATTTGGCAAAGATGAAAATGAATAGGGCAGACCTTGCCAAGTTAAGCTCTAGGGTGGCGGCCTTGGAAGAGAAGGAGAAAGAACAGCTTGATACTATCCGGGCCCTTGAGCGAGATAAGTCCGAGCGGTTGCGGCAGCTGGCCGCTATGGAAAAGGAGAAGGCCGATTTAGCAGCCCAATTATCTGCTTCTAACGGTTCTCTTCTTACTGCTGAGGAGGCTATCAAAGGGTTACAAAATGAATCCAGCAGTTTGAAGAAGGAACTTCAATCTACTCAGGATGAGCGAGCGGCCGCTCGATGGGACCTAAAGATGAAGGCTGCTGAGCTTACCGCTGCAAGCCGAGTTGGCGGAAATAAAGGGGAGCGTGACATACCGAAAGAAGATTTGGCTTCCCGCTTGAAGGCTCCTAAATCCGACTCGCAAGAAATTAAGGATTTAATAGAAGCGGCCGGATAAATTAGAGAAGGAGGTCGCGGCTTAGGGCTTAAAGTTAGAGATGGAGCCACTTTCGTATATATTCCGTGGTGCAACAAGTGGGCCATCCACGTTCCTCCTACGGAAGTTTTGTCTATGGGGCTGGCCGGAGTTTTGAAGAAGTTCACGAGCTGAAAGAGCAACAAGTTATCAAGACTCCGTGAGGCTCCCCGGCCCCCGCTTACCTTGGAGCCTTCTACACAAGTCCCTTCGTAAGGTGTGGCTGCGAGGGGCCCTAGCTCTTAGGATTTTTTCTTTTATGAACGTTTTTGTAAATTCTCAATCACTTGGAAATGTAATTTCTATTCATATGAATGAAATGCAAACCTTTATTTTGGTGAAGATTTATTTCCGAGTGATGGTTGTCTTTGAACCATGTAAGAAATTCGCGAACTTCTTTATTCTTCCTTTGGCTTGTAAACTTCGTAACGAGTCCTTAGTCCAATCATGGGACTTTGTTGAGTGAGGTACTCGCCTTCATGAGTGAGATTGTTGCCTCATACTCGATCGGGATTTTTGTCTTTTGAGAGTTGTCGCTTTATCCGTGTAAGATAATTCCACTCGCCTTTTTAGGAATGGGAATTTCACCACATTTTAGTAGAATTGGAATTTCACCGCATTTTAGTAGAATGGGAATTTCACCGCATTTCAGTAGAATGGGAATTTCACCGCATTTTAGTAGAATGGGAATTTCACCGCATTTTAGTGGAATGGGAATTTCACCGCATTTTAGTAGAATGGGAATTTCACCGCATTTTAGTAGAGAATGGAAAAGACCTGAACTTTACTCCATGAAATTTAAGAGACAGCTACAGAACTTATTGATAGTAGCGTCGTAAGTGTTCAGCATGGAATGGACGCTTGAGCGTTTTTTCGTCCATATTTACTAGATAATAGGTGTACATTTCGGCTCGGACGATTCTTTGCCGACGGCGTAAGGGCCTTCCTGATTAGGAGTTAGCTTCCCCGTTCGGCTTTTATTTCCTTGGAATTCATTTTCTCTTAGGACTAGATCGCCGATTTGGAAGAAGACTCTTTTTACCCTTGTATCGTAGAACCTTTTGATTCTTTGGCGATAGACAGCGGCCTTTACTTCTGCCATTTCTCTTCGTTCTTCAAGTAGGTCTAGCTCCGCTCGGAGATTTTTCTCATTTTCTTCTGACGAAAACTTTTGCTGTGTTCGCAAAGTAGGCATTCCTATTTCTACGGGAATGACGGCTTCAGCCCCGTAAGTAAGAGAAAATGGACTCTCCCCTGTGGGAGTTCTGGTAGTTGTCCTGTAGGCCCAAAGGGCGCTCGGAATTTCTTCCACCCAATTGGTTCCATTTTTGGATACCCGGTTTTCGAGTCACGGAGTAAGGTACGGTTTATCACTTCTACCCGGCCGCTGGCTTGGGGATGTGTCACGTAAGTCAATCTGATTCAATTCCGAAGTTCGTAGCGAAACTCCACGAAGCACAGTTATCAAAGCGTCACGCCCATTATCGGAGATGAAGGCGATCGGAATTCGAATCGGCGGATGACCGTTAAGCCATAAGAATCCCTGGCAAGCTTTCTCCGTGATTTTGGCTAAGGGCTCAACTTCCACCCAGTTGGTGAAGTAGTCGATAGCGACTATTAGGAATTTCAGTTGTCGGATCGAAGTAGGGAATGGCCCTAAAAGATCAACCCCCCAAATAGCAAACGGTCGCGGACTGATAATTGGCGTAAGTGGTGCCGGTGGTCGTCTCTGAATTTTAGAATGCCTGCATTTGGCGAACATCACATTTCCGAGCGAACGCTATTGCATGTTGAGTTAGCATTGGCCAGTAATAACCTTGCCGCAAGACTTTGTAACTCAAGGCTTTGCCTCCTATGTGACCACCGCCGATGCCCTCATGAATTTCTTGAAGGATATACCTAGCTTACAGAGGGATGTAAGCATCGCAAGAAAGGTTGTGTGTAGGACCTTTGTATGCAGGGCTTTCGTTGATGATGGTGTAATCGAGCGGATTTGTGTTTATCCATCGGGCCTCCACTTTGTTGGGTGGCGCAGGCCCACCTTGTAGGAAACTTTTTATGGGATCCATCCAACTTGGCTCTTTGGCCACACTTTGTACCTCTCCTTCCAGTCTATCGATAGTCTTTGTGGGAAGGTACTGTAGGTTAAAAGAGGATTCTGCATCTCCGTTTGGCGTTGTGGCCTTTTTGGATAAGGCGTCCGCTTCTTCGTTTTGCGCTCGACAAATTTTCTCAATCTGGAAATAGGCGAAGCATGGTACTATTTTTCTCACTATGGCTTGGTATTTGATCATGTTCTTTTCTTTTGCTTCAAAGCTGCCTAGGGTGTGGCTCACGACTAGCTGCGAATCGGAATACACATGCAGACGCTGAATTCCGAGCCCCCGGGCCAGGTGTAATCCGGCAAGGAGTGCTTCATATTCGGCCTCATTGTTAGTCGCTCGGAATTGGAACTTGAGCACTGTCGCCATTTTCCATTTAGAAGGAGAATAAAGGACAAAACCTGCTCCTGACCTTTCTTGATTCTTACCCATCAACATATAAAGACCACGGGATGCTAAGACACTCTTCTGGATTCTGTGAAGGGAGTTCGCTCTCATTCGCAGGAAAAGTTAATTCTGCGATGAAATCGGCCAGTACTTGGGCCTTGATTGCCGTTCGGGGTTTGTAGGTGAGATCAAACTCGCCTAATTCTATTACCCACTTGGCTAGGCGTCCGGAATTTTCCGGTTTATGAAGAACTTGCTTTAGTGGCTGATCAGTCAATATTGTGATCTTGTGGGCTTGAAAATATGGTCTCAATCTTCGCGCAGATGTAATAAGAGCAAAGGCCAATTTTTCAAGTGGCAGATATCTTGATTCCGCATCGTTAAGGATCTTACTTGTGTAGTAGACTGGCTTTTGAACTCCGTTATCTTCTCTCAAAAGAACCGCTCACCGCCATTGGGGCAACGACAAATAGATGTAGAGTTCTTCTCCCACTTGCTGCTTAGCTAATAGCTGAGGCGATCGGAGATAATTTTTAAGCCCTTGAAAGGCTTTTTCGCATTCCTCCGTCCAATCCATTTTTGGCGCCTTTCGCAGGGCATGAAAGAGCGGAAGATTTTTCTCTCCGGCTTTGGAGATGAATCGGCCAAGTGCCGCAAGGCGTCCATTAAGCCGTTGAATTTCTTGAAGACTTTTGGGTCATCCCATGTCAAGAATAGCTTTGATCTTTTCTAGATTTGCCTCTATTCCTCTTTGTATTAAGATAAATCCCAAGAACTTCCCTGATCGAACACCGAAGGAACATTTATTCGGGTTTAACCGCATCGTGTAACTCCGGAGTGACTGGAAAGCCTCTTGTAAGTCTGATAGATGTTCATCGGCTTTTCGGCTCTTCACCAGGATATCATCTACATACGCCTCAACATTTCTACCAATCTGCTCTTTGAAGACTGTATTTATGAGCCATTGGAAGGTGGCTCCAAAGATTTTTCGAGGCGAACGGCATCACCGTAGCAAGTAAGTTCCCGTGCTTGTAATGAAGGATGTTTTTTCTTCGTCGCCTTTGGCCATTCGGATTTGGTTGTAGCCTGAAAAGGCGTCTAAGAAACTCAGCATCTCATGCCCCGTTGTAGAGTCAACCAAACCATCAATTGATGGCAAAAGAAATGAATCTTTTGGACAAGCCTTGTTCAAGTCTGTAAAATCAACACACATTCTCCATTTTCCGGACGGCTTCTTTACTAGAACAACATTGGCCAACCAATCTGGGTAATACACCTCTCGGATAAACTTAGCCTTTAGGAGGTTTGATACTCCTTCCTCTGCGGCCTTCTGCCTTTCTGGGGAGGAATTTCTTCTTTTCTGTTTCATAGGCCTAAATGACTGATCTACATTAAGGTAGTGTTCTATGATCTCGCGTTTTATGCCCGGCATATCCTCTGATGACCAAGCGAAGAGATCAGAATTTGCCCTTAATACTCTCACGAGGTCTTCTTGCTGTGCGGCTGCCAAGTTTGCCCCTAACCGCACTGCGGGTCCGCTTCCGGCGTCTAGGGAACTCAAGTAGCAATTCTTCAACTGGTGCAAGCCAAAGTCCTTCATCTTCCCGTTCGGCTATTCTGCCGACTAGCATGGCTTCTGAAACCTTTGTTTTCCTTTTATTTAGGACTTTCCCTTTGAGGGTCGAGACGTAACATTGCCGAGCTAAGGGTTGGTCTCCTCTTACCTTCCCACTATCACTCTCAGTTGGGAATTTGAGGAGAAGATGGTAAGTAGAGATGATGGCATTCAAGGCGTTGAGGGTTGGCCTGCCAAGGATCACGTTATAACTTGAGGCACAGCGTACAACCAAGAATTTCGTTGTCACGGTTGACGATCGTGGTGAGTTTCCTACTGTAACTGGTAGAGATATCATCCCTTTTGGCTGTATCACCCCTCCGGAGAATCCTACTAAGGATGATTTTACAGGAAGTAAATCATCCGCGTCATACCTCATTCTTTCGAAAGCACTCCAGAAGAGGATGTCAACTGAACTTCCACTGTCTATCAAGACTCTCTTCATTTGGAAACTGGAGACCTTAATGGCAATAACTAGCGCGTCATCATGGGGGTGACGAACTTTACTAACATCGTTATCATAAAAAATGATGGGAGCCGCGGGTCGAGACCTTCTTCGTGGTGTTTCTGTCTCTTGCGTCGTTCCCACCATTCGGGCATAACTTTTTCGAGAGGCGGAACTTTCCCCTCCACAGCCAAGGCCACCACTAATAAACCCTACCATCTCCCCTTTTTCTTCTTCAGGCTGTGAAGCTTCAGGTTCCTCCTGAATCTCAAGGTTGATATATTGCTCCAACTGTCCTCTTCGAACGACATCTTCTATTGCATTCATCAAGTGGGTACACTTTTCCGTGTCGTGTCCTTTAGATTGATGAAACTGGCAATATCTCTTGCTATTCTTTTGCCGTTCGGTATTTCTCGCAGGCTCTGGCCATGTCAGAAGCTTTTGCTCTTTGATTTGCATAAGGATATGGCTTCTGGTTTGATTTAGTGGGGTATGATGATCATATTTAACAATCTTTCCTTCCTTTGTAGGTTCTCGTGGCTGTAACATATGTCGTTGAGGGCGTATGAGGTTTCCAGATTTCTATGCCCTTGTCGCCCCTGTATGATCTTCTTTCCTTCCGTATATCCGGGGCCTTACGCTGACACTTTGGTAGGTTTTTCCTTTTAGGGTGTCTACAGTGCCCACGCCGAGTCTCTTCTTCCCAACCCGTGATAAATTTCATCGGAATTGATGTATTTCGGGCGTGGCTCATAAGGGCTGGAATTGTCTTTGGTGGATCCAAAGTGAGGGAGAAATGAAAGGGGAGTCTAAATTCCTCCATTAAGAAGGTTACGCCATTCATGCGAAGAAGGTCCCTCAACATTTGTTGTTTCGCCTATATAACGATTTAAATAGGCTTGGAGTGTTTCTCCCTTTCGTTGTTTAACGTGTAAAAAGAGTAGACGGGTTTTCTTTTGCTTTGAGTAATTAGCAAAGTAGGCTAAAAGCGATCTCGCTAAAATCAAAAGAAGTAATTGTTCTAGATTGAATATCAACAAACCAGTCTTGCGCTTTTCCCTCTAAGGTGGCGGGAAAAGCTCGGCACATACGAGCGTCGGTAATTCCAGTGAGGAGCATCTTTGATCGAAAAGACTTCAAGTGACGGGACGGATCGGTTCTGCCTTCATATGCAGTCATAATAGGTGGCCTCAAGTCGCCGTGAACTTCGCTCTTCCAATATCTCCTTGACAAAGGGCTTAAATACATATTGAGAATATGCCGCTTGGATTTCTTGTTTTCTTGGGAAAGGTCCCGCCACGGGTCCTCTATTCACAGCTTGTATGGATGGGCTATTTTGTTCCGCTTCTTGTCCGCTCGGTTCTTGTAGCAGCCTTGCTCTCTACGCCGAACGGAGGGGGTTCGAAGCTAGCGGAAAAGGCGTTCTTTCTCTTTTCTCCTTATGGGTGCGGGTTCTTGTCCTCCCTCTACTTTCGGAATTAGCTAACGGGACCGCTGGATAATCACGTTGGTGTTGGGGCTTGTGCTGGAAGAGGTGGAGGATGGGTCAAAGTGTGGACAGCTTGAGCCAATTGTTGCAGTTGTTGTTGCATGTTAAGGTAAAACTCCGGAATGGACCCTTGGGGTTGGACGGACGGATTTTCTGATGGGGCTAAAATGGGTGGATTGTCCGATCGGATTTCTTCATGTCTTTGGGCTTCGCCAAGTTTGATAGGTTCTTCAGGGCTAGTAGGCGCTCCTTGTCCTTGGATTCGTTTTGATCTTCTGGTAGTGGTCATTTGGCTTTTCGTAAAGGTCCCCACGGACGGCGCCAAACTGTTGATGCCAAAAACTGATCCACCTCACTCTTTGGCTACTGTGGCCTCGTGATCTGGTCTCAGCCTTTGACAAACGGTAAATATTTATAGTTGGTGTGGACACTTACTGGCCAGCGAACAAGGGAGACGCTGGAGGGCACTCAGCCTATTCCGTCCGGAATTATCCACCGATAGACCTCGTGAAGAGGGATGAGAAGTAATCGAATTGGGCCTTTCTCGCCCTGGGATTTAACTCCGATGCTTAAGTCGTAAATCGTGGTAAGAAGTTCTAGGAAATGCTTTGTGTAATGTGTAGTGAGTGTTTTTCGTCCCTTTCCTTATTGTCCTTCCTCTCCTTTTATAACAAGTGAGAGGTCATAAGCAAATATCTTGCAAGGCGGTGGGGTAAGGCGGTGGGCTAGGTGAATATCTTCTAAGACGGTAGGAAAATATCTGCCTAGCGTGTAGGTGCTCTGTAGGCAAGTAGGGAAATATCTGCCCACTGTAGTAAGTGGACAAGGCCTACTTACTGTAGAGGCGTTAGATATTTTACTTCTCTCCTTCCACCCCACGCCTTGTATAAGAGGGCTGTTATAATTATAACTCCGACGGACTTATTCGCAGGATTTTATTCCTCACATTATTGCCGAACGGAATTGTGCATGGTTATTTGGTGATATTGCCACGTGGCCAAAGATGCTACGTGGCTGAGAAAACACGGTCCTGTGTGTGACAGGTGGTCCCTAGGTCACTGACATCTGTCTTACCAAATATATCAGTAACAAATCACAAAGAACATGATATGACAACAAGCACATCAAGGTCAACAACAAGTGGGGACTACGCCCCAAACCATCCAACTCTAGGGGTCTCAGACCTACCACAAAGATCTAAACAAAGGTAGGGACCCCTAACACAAACGCAGCACTCAAGCTCTGGAAAAGGAAATCGGCAAGTGTCCCCCGGTCAGCATCATCAACCTCGGCTAAAATGACCTTCCGGTCTTGAGTTGGTAGCGCCACCTCTCGTGCACGTCGACGTGATCAGCGTATCAATCCCACTAATGTGCGGGACAACCAGAGTTTCACTCCCCCTCTAGCATGGGATGCCAAAATATCAGGGCGTCCCAGTCCCCACACGTCCTGCAAACAAAGCACCCACGCTCCACTGATTCGGGCGAAAAAACTAACTAACAACTAGGGATGCAACCATCCCGTAAGCAACCATACTTGCTCAACAAGAATCCAATCAAACAAGGAAAACACATATGCATGTATGTAATCGACCAAAAGCAATAATCCAAGTAAAACAAGGAGACATAACAATATTATGAAACACTCAATCGAGAATAAGCAAAGCCAATAAAACTCCGTAGAGTGGGCACGAGGCAAAGTAACTTACCTCTAATCGCAATCCAACCGAATGATCTGTATCTGTCTTGACGAATCTCAACGCTCCACGTCGATATCTGGTAAATACAAGTACACTCTCAATAAACATAAGTGTGTTTAAGAGCAAGTACGTCTACAATGCATGCTCTACAAAATGGGCCCGGCCCATCAATAGACCCAACCTTCTTAATAATATTATCTTGACTCCATGAAGCCCTAACCGGGTGTAAGATAACCAACCCAACTACTTTGATAAAACCAACTCACAACCAATAATTCTTCAATGAATATTGGACAGGCTATTGCATCACTAAACAACTCATCTTCAACCTTTAATTAACTAAACGAAGCCTAAAGGTTTAAGTCCATGCATGAAATCTCAAATCGCCTTTAAAACCCCTCTCTGGCAATACTAAGCATGCATACCATCACATATTACTCATAACCCTAAAACAACCAACACTAATAAAGACCACAATATTAACTACACCAATCCCTCATTCAAGCATTCAACCTCCGTTACACCGTCTCTGTCCAAGCTCAGATCACCAAGGAAAACCATTACTAAATCCCACACTAGCCAAGCACACACACACATGATCATAACTGCATCCTAGCACTCACTAAAATATCACCACTCTCACACACAAACAAAATCCTCAAAACCTCAACATAGACCCACAAAGCCTTTAAACACTCACTAAGGGTTCATTGTCTCCTTCCAGTGAACACCAATAAACCCTAATAGTAATCTCAACCGTATGCTATCAACCTCAAACCTATTTTCTAACAACCTTACTCTATCTCCACCCTTACTAACCCCTACATGACTATCACATATAATCCATCCACAATAAAACCTTAAACACATGCTATATGATACAACCTTGAAGGCAACTATCTCAGAGTCCAAGATGTCTTCTAAAAAAACCAGTATGCATAGTTTCTACTAGGGTATCATCATACAATAGTCACCATTAACCCTTAAACATATACATGTTGATATGGTCATATCCGACACGATACGTGTCATAAATCCCATATAAGAGGTTTAAAATCAAAAACTGCCACTTGGCAAAATCCTTGAAGTCCACCCGGCTTAATCTGAGCCAAACCCTTGTCATCATCTTAACCCTCCATATAACCGACCCCAAAACCCTACCGAAACCCTTCCCCCTGGACAGAAAGGCAAAAGCAGGCCTAAAACATTAATGACAAGGAAATAAAGTACATGATAGATCTTTTCCGAGCAAAAGATCTGGCTTAGAAGACTAAACATCTTAACTCCCCCTGATACCAGATGGGACGCCAGTTGAAAAGCAACCATCCCACTTGCTCCCATAAATTCCCCTCCCCCCACTTTCCCTACAAGTGGGCAAGATATTACCCACCGCCTTAAAGGCCCTATATAAAGAAGGGAGGTGGGAGATCCGAAGGTAAGAAAAATTGACACTAGAACTCTCTTTTCTTCTCTCCAAAATACACCACTAACTTGACCGTCGGAGTTGAATCCGGGCGAAATGCCGACTCCAGTCGTTTTTCTTCTCCCGTGTAGTTTTATTCCTGTCATCTAGAAGAGCAAAATCACTCTCTACCATCAGTTGTAAGCGTCCACACCAAAACAAATACAAATTTCAACCGTTGATTTAAACCGGATCTGATCCCGACGGAAAGTTGATTTTCAGCACCAACAGTTTGGCGCCGTCCGTGAGGACGCTTACAAAAAGCCAAATGATAAAAACTAGAAGGTTAACCAGTATTCAAGAAAAAGGAGGGGGAAACACAAGAGGTGAGGGAAGATCCACCAATATTACCGGAACATCCCAGGGGGAAAACATCCATGAACGATATCAGAACATGGAACGATGCTTGGAACAACTAGACCGAGTTGTTCAAACTTTGAGACATCCACCCCCCCAAATTGTTTCACCCGCTTCTCCAGCAGCTTCAATAAGTAGGGGAAGATCCAACGTCCGCACACCCAGGGATAGAAGACCAACAGAAGAATCTAGTGAAAGAACCTTCTTCTCCGATAGCTCGGAACCACCTTCGGTTCACCTACGTAATCGTGCCCCTTCAAGGACGTAGCAATACACCGCATCTTACGACGGACGAGTCCCACGATATACACCACCCCACAAAAGAGAAGAACCCAAGAGGTACACACCCCAAGTAATTTATCCTTTCATTCGTGAAATACTAGAGGAGCATGTTCCGGATGGCTTCAGGCCACCCCCTGTGGCCATGTATGACGGCAAAACCGATCCCTCCCGCCACTTGAAGTATTTCCGCTCGGCAATGCTCCTCTCCGGAATAAACGATGCCCACATGTGCAGGGATTTTCCGGCCACACTGGAAGGAGCAGTCCAAGATTGCTTCGTCGACCTTCTTACTCGCACAGTTTCCTCTTTCTAAGTACCGACAAATCTTTTCCATACCCTTTTCGCCAGCTACTCCAAACAGAAGAAAACCCACTCTACACTCATGCGAGTCAAACAGCGCAAAGGAGAGAGCCTTAAATTATATGTTGACCGATTCACTGATAAGGCATCAAACATAGCCGACCTCACCCCCTGGATGACTGTAACCATTCTGATGGAGGGACTCATCGATTCTCCGTTTTGTTTCTCACTCACTGTAGAACAACATAAGAGTATGCCTAATCTCCTAACTCATGCCCAGAAATAAATTAATTCCAACGAAATTCACGCAGGTTTGGAAGAGGAAGCACGGAAGAAGACCAAAAAAGAACAAACGGAAAAACCCCCTCCCATCCTTGAAAGAACCCAGGGAGAAGTCCGACAGGAGGAACCGCGAAGGGAAGTCAATAGAGGCCGGGAACCGCCACCTCGTCCTAGATAGCATGTCCGTCAGTTGCGAAATGCCCCAAAGGCTGGAAAAATAGTAAGGTATGAACACCACACCCCTCTCATCTAGACCCGAAGCCACATCTTGATGCAGATTCAAGACAAAAAGATCTTAGCATGGCCCGAGCCCACGAAGAATCCAGACATCTGGAAAAACAGTAAGAAGTACCGCAACTTTCATCGAGCCTGAGGTCACGACACAAAAGAATGCACCCACCTGAAAAATGCCATAGAAGATGTTGTTAGACGAGGTAAAATCGAACAATACATCCACCAAGTGTAACGTCCCGAATTTTCTAAGTAAATAAATCAGAAAATTCTCGACAAGTTAAAGAGATTAATTAGCACAAAAATAAATTAATTATTTTAAAGCCCAACTAAAGGAAAACCGGGGAATAATAGATTTAAATCCAGCCTCGCAACTAATGGGCCTAGGGAGGGCCTTATTGGGCCAATCCGCTTTCACTTATAGTTGGAGGTGGATGATTAATATAACCTCAGTTAATTAATTGGGAGATTTCGTATGTGTTAATTAATCAAGATTAATTAAGTAGAAGAACCAGACAAATGTTAGGGTTCCGATAAAGTAGATTGGGTGAGTCAAAAGCCGGTCTTCGCACATCTGGTCTGACGAGAGACAAGCCCCGTGAGGTTATAGTGCGCCCGAGATGACCGAAATCTTTTAGCCAGGATTTACGGATCTGGGTCGGTGAATTATTAAAAAGATAATATTAATTAAAGGGTCATTGACATAAAGTGGAAAGATAATATTAAATAAGTTATTTGGACAATAGTGGGGGAAATAATTGAAAGGATGAATTAATTAATCAAAAGCTTCATGATAGTTAAAGAAATGGAATAAAGTAATAACTTAAATATTATATATATAACAAGCTTTGGTAGACCTAAGTTGAGAAAAAATTCAAGTTCAATAGAAAAGCTTTAAGGCTCGTTCTTCTCCTTACTTCTCTCTCGCGATCTCATCTACCCACGCCTACCCCCAAATTGACGCCTACATCTACCTCCGGCAGTCAGCTCTCCCCCATGCCGCCCCAAGCTTCGCCAGCCGGTCTTCTTGCGTGAGCCCGCCACCGGAGCGTCGCCTCCCGCGCAGGCCAACCCGCGCTCAGTTGCAGGCTGCCCGCAACCTTGCGCCGCCACCCTCGAACGCCCACAACCGCGGGCCTCCGCCGGCCGGCCTCCACGCGCAGCCGCTCCACCTTCTCCTCCTTAGAGCTCCGTCAGCCAGCACCAAGCCTTTCCCCCCTTCTCGCTGTCCGGCCTCCTCTCCTACGAGCTCTTCTTACCCTTGTGAGTTGGAAATTGGGGACAAGCCTTAATTGGTTTCATAATTTAGGGCATGGTTTTCATTGGATTATTTTGGTTGGTGTTTTGGAATTTAAGAAGGATTAAGGTGGGGGATAAGGGATATTGACATGTATGAATCCATGATTTGGAGGGGTAGAGATGTATGAATATGTATGATTCAAATTCCATGGTTAATGAGTGTATTTTTTATAAATTGGGAGCCCTATAAATAGGGGAGGTGATGCCAGATTTTTCTTGAAATCCCCAAGTATAAATACCCCATTAGTAATCATGTTAACATGCTTAAGTATTGTTAGTTTCCATGATTAGTATGCTTAAGTGTCACATGCCTTAGATTGATCAATCTTGCTAATTAAGCATGCTTAGGGACATTCTAGAAGTTATGAAAGCATGTAATGCTATTTAAGTAAGGAAGCATGCTCTTATGAGTTTAATGTCATTAATATGCTCCTTAAGATGAATAGGAGTCTAAGAGAAGAATACGATTTTTGTATTCTTAAATATCCGTATTCTAAAGAAATAGAACTAAATTATGAAAAATATGAACTTCGTATTTACTTAGTTACTATTATTGATTCTAGGGAAGGGTAAAGGTCCCGCGGGAGCTTTAGCAGGACTGAGCCAGACCTAGGCACGTGCGAAGGACTTAAGGTGAGGGGACTTTGCCGTAAATATATTTTTTATTCTTGCATTTATCATTATTTCGTTTTCTCGTATTCTATGAGTTTTATATCGGTTTATGGATGCTGATGGATTTTATCGCTATAGTTACATAGTGATTTCATGCTTGTTAGATTGATTAAATGTTAAAGAGCATGAGAAATGGTAAAGGAAACCCTAAGTGGTAGATAAAGATTATTTCGTATATCATAGGCTGCACCTTAGTTAGTTATGTATGGGGGACCCAGTAGGGGCTCTAGATAGAGCCCAGATATTTAAGTAGACGAGACTGGGTCAAGGAAGGGGATTTATTTTACTCATTTTTCTTAAAACCAAAAATGTTTGCTAAAGTCGTTCTTGTTATAAAAACCCCCTTCCTGTCTCTTGTGAGAGCCCGTATCGGATACGAGATACATGCTTGACGTACACATGTAGATGTATGCCTTTAGTCGTCAGGCGCCGGGTTCATGTAGATGTATGCCTCTATTCCTTGATGGTAGTTGGAGTCCTTACGGAGACATTTTAACTAGGGGTCCACGCTAGTATAAGACGAGGCCATCGCATATACATGTCTACTATATACTTGATATGATATGAGATTGCTTGTGTGCTTTCTTCAGATTTCTGATCGTGTTAGCATGCTTATCAAGATTTAAGATAATTGTGCTGACCCTCTTGATTTATACATGCATTGTTTTTGTACTAGTATCTAAGTACAGCTCTGTCGAGAGACAGGTATGTATAATACTTGGCGAGATAGTCCTTACTCACTGAGTATAGCTAAGCCCCTTTCGATTACTGTTTTTCTATTGCAAGATCTAGACTTGGATCTGGATAGTAGCTCATGCCTCGAGCAAGGATCGATGTTTAGCTTGCTCTGGCGTACCTGTCTTTATTTCTAGTCTTGCTGGGTTGTATTTGATAATATATTAATTTTCTTCCACTGTATTTGGGGTCGTAGTTGCCCAGACTTTATATATGCTGTACTCTATTATAACTCTGTTTGAATATGACTCCCGGTGTGTAACCGGTTATCTTTAAGTCATATTGATTTTATTTAGAGTACATGATTATTATCAGGTTTAAAGTACACAGCTTATGGGTTGGGTGCACTCCCGACCCAGCTGACGTGACATCTGTCTCATTAAAGAAATGGGTGTTATACCAAGACCCAAAGGAAAATAAGTCTTTACCTCCAAAGTGCAACGAGGCAGGAAGAGAAATTATGGGTTATATCAGTGGCAGGCCCGGATGTGGTGGAGAAAGTACATCCTCCCGAAAGAGCTACGCTCGAATGGTTGGGGCTATTGAAGAAAAACAAACTCTGAAGAGATTACGGCCCGCACTAGCCATCATCTTCTATGATGAAGAAACTAGAAGGGTTCACCACCCTCACGATGATGCTCTAGTCGTCGCCATCACTGTTTCAAATTTCAAGATGAGAAGAGTTCTCATTGATAGTAGGAGTTCAGTAGATGTCCTATTCTGGAGTGCCTTCGAACGAATGAGGTACGACGCAGACAACCTACTTCCTATCAAATCTAGTCTGGTCAGATTTTCAGGAGGAGTCGTGTAGCCCGAGAGGATAATAACCCTCCCAATTACAGTAGGAAGCCCACCCAAACTGTCCACGGTTACCACAAATTTTCTGGTCATTCATTGTACATCCAGTTGTAATGTCATCCTTAGCAGGCCAACCATTAATGCCTTAAAAACGGTAATCTCCACCTACCACCTCTTGTTGAAATTTCTGACTGAAAATGGCTGTAAAGAACTACGCGGAGATCAGTCGCTGGCCCAGCAATATTATGTCTCCACACTCAAAGGTAAGGACCAAGACAAAGGGAAGGCCTCAGAAATGATGATTGTCTACAAAGCTAAGGAAGAAAATAACAACGAAGACACCCGACCAACACCAGTAGAAGAACTGATCACACTACCCTTGGACAAATCCAAACCAGATCAAACAGTCCAAATTGGAGCAGAACTATCAGCTCAAAAATAGAAAGAGGTCATGACTCTTCTAAAACCAAATTCCAACCTCTTCTCCTTGTTCTCCGACGACATACCAAGGGTTGATCGAAACACCATCGAACATCACCTCAATGTAAATCTGTCCTTTAAACCAGTAAAACAAAAACGAAGAAGTTTTGCCCCGGAAAGACAAAGAGCAACAGAATAAGAAGTTGCCGACCTCCTAAAAGTAGGGTTCATCTGAGAAGTGAATTATCCTGAATGGCTAGCCAATGTAGTCCTAGTCAAGAAATCCTTTGGTAAATGGAGGATGTGTATTGACTTTACTGATCTAAATAAAGCCTGTCCCAAGGACTCTTTCCCTTTGCCTTCGATCGACGACCTAGTTGACTCCACAGTAGGGCACGAAATGCTAAGCTTCCTAGATGCATTCTCATGCTACAACCAAATCCAAATGGCTAAAACCGATGAGGAAAAAACTTCGTTCGTCACCAGCAAAGGGACTTATTGCTACAGAGTAATGCCGTTTGGTCTAAAAAACGCTGGGGCAACCTTCCAAAGACTTGTAAATAAAGTCTTCAAAAACAAATCGGGAGAAATGTCGAAGCTTATGTAGATGTATCCTAGTGAAAAGTGAAAAAATTGAGGACCGCTTAGCTGACCTCAAAGAAGTCTTTCAATCCTTTCGGACATATGGGATGTGCCTCAACCCAAGTAAATGCGCTTTTGGCGTCCATTCGGGAAAATTCTTGTTGATCATGCTGACCCAAAGGGGCATAGAAGTGAATCCAGAGAAAATCAAAGCCATCCTTGAAATGAGGTCACCAAAAACCCTTAAAGAAATTCAAAGGCTTAATGGTCGCCTAGCGGCCCTCGGACGCTTCATCTCAAAAGTTGGAGAGAAAAACCTTCCCTTCTTTTTAGCACTATAGAAAGCGCCAAAATTGGAGTCTAATGAAGCGTGCAAAAAAGCTCTCGGACAACTGAAAGATTATCTCTGATCACCATTACTACTAGCCAAACTCCATAACGGAGAGGAACTCTACATATATCTATCCACTACTACCCGAGCGGTCAGTGCATTTCTTGTGAAAGAAGAAGGAGGAATTCAAAAACCCATCTATTACACAAGTAAAGTCCTTAGCGATTCACAAACAAGATATCTTCTCCTCGAGAAATTGGCCTTCACCCTCATCACCTCAGCCCGAAGACAGAGACCTTATTTTCAAGCCCACAAAATTATTGTTCTAATCGACCAGCCACTAAAGCAAGTTCTCCACCGACCAGATACCTCCAGAAGGTTAGCCAAGTGGGTTGTAGAGCTGGTAGAATTAGAACTTGACTACAAACCACGGACCACAATCAAAGCCCAAGTTCTGGTTTATTTCATCGTGGAATTAACCGCCCAGGAAGACGAAGATCAAACACCCAGAAAAGATACGGGAAAAGATAATTCCGAATCCCTCCAAGAGACCCTACACGTGGACGGATCGGTCACAGAGAAAAAGGCAGGAGCAGGATTGGTCTTACGCTTCCCCTTGGGGTGGCAAACCGCCACAGTTCTGAAATTTCAATTCAAAGCAACCAGCAATGAGGCCGAATATGAAACCCTCATCACAGGATTACAATTGGCCTGAGGTTTCAGAATTCAAAACCTACACGCCTATTCTGACTCACAACTTATCGTCGGACACACTACGGGAGAATTAGAGGCTAAAGAAGAAAACATTATCAAATATAAAGACATAATCAGAAAGATCATCCCAAGCTTCCCACATTTCCAAATCATAAAAATCCCTAGGGCTTAGAATGAGGAAGCTGATCTCTTATCCAGAAAAATGATTCACTAAATGAAGAAACAAGTCAATCCTTCAACCTCCAATATGTCTTTGCCCTTTGTTATTTGCTTGACCTGACCCCCTTATATAAGGGAGGGCATGGCTTCATGGTTAAGAGCCCTCTGGCCCCACTCCATGTCAGAACATGCCCCCTTCTCCTCTTATCCCCTTATCTCCTTGGGCCTTGTGCCCCTCTTATCTCCTTATCTCCCTGGTTTCCGTTCCCCTCTTATCTGCTTATCTCCTTGCGTTTTGTTCCCCTCTTATCTTCTCATCTCTTTCGGTTTTGTTCCCCTCCCTTAGAGGGAGCTCGGCTTGGCCTTGGAGCATACGATTGGGTCGGGCTGGCCTTGGAAGTGTCACGTGTCAGGGATCTAGGTGTTTTACCATTTTTACCCATATCACGATCAAAAATTAACCAGAAGAGGAAATACAAGACATCAAAGAAGTAGTATCCTGGATCGATATGATCAAAAACTACCTACAAAGCAGGCTTCTCCCAACTGACAGAAAAGAGGCTCGACGTATCACAAACAAATCGGCCCGTTACGGGATTATAAATGGTTGTCTATATAAACGGTCTTACACACAACCCTTCCTACGATGCTTATGACCAACAGAGGCCAATTACGTGCTACGATAAATCCATGAAGGTATCGCTAGAGATCACTTAGGCGGTAAAGCCCTAAGTCACAAAGTCCTTCGACAAGGGTACTACTGGCTAACACTAGCTCGAGAAGCAATGGAATTCGTCCGGAAATGCGATGCGTGTCAACACCACTCTAAAATCCAACGACGACCACCAACACTCCTTACTCCGGTTATAAGCCCGAGGCCTTTCGCCCTATGGGGAGTCGATCTCCTTGGTCCATTCCCCACGTCGACTCAACAAATAAAATTCTTAATCGTCGCGATCGATTACATCACCAAGAGGGTAGAAGCGGAACCTATGGCTACAATAACAGGAAAAGCCTGCTAAGGATTTCTATGGCGGACAATCGTCTATCGATTTGGAATCCCAGTAGCCTTCATCACTGATAATGAACGTCAGTTGGACAATCGAGCCTTCAAAAGTTTCTGTTCCGAGCTAGGGATTAAGTCCAGGCTCACCTCAATAACCCACCCCAAGCAAACGATCAAGTAGAAGTAACGAATCGAACCTTACTCCAAACATTTAAGGCACGAGTTCTTAGATACGGGACCAATTGGGTTGAAGAGATCCCTAACAGATTATGGGTATATGGGACCACCAGCGGAACCCCGATGGGAGAAACTCCTTTTTCCCTTACATACGACATTGAAGCTGTCATTCCGGCTGAAATAGGAATGCCAACTCTACGAACACAAACTTTCTCCCCAGAAGCTAATGAAGAAAGACTCAGATCAGAACTTGACCTCCTTGAAGAAAAAAGAGAAGCCGCAGAAGCAACGGACGTAGCACACCGTCAGAGGGTGAAAAGATTTTACGACTCCCGAGTCAAAGAGGTTCACTTCCAAATTGGATACTTAGTCCTAAGAGAGAATGAATTCCAAGGAAACAAAAGCCGAACAGGAAAACTTACTCCAAACTGGGAAGGTCCATATATTGTAAAGAAAATAGTCCAGACGGGAATCTATTGGCTCACTAATGTAGAAGGGAAACTCCTCAAGAGACCCTATCAGGCTGAACATCTACGACGCTATTAGCAATGAAGAAGGAAGATTTGTAGTTATACAAAGAAGATTGAAGTCCGCTTAAAAGTCCCCATACAGATCCAAGGCAAAAATCTCGATCAAAACTTTCCAGGCAAATCCGAGGCAAAAATCTTGATCAAAATTTCCTAGTTAGATCAGAGACAAATCTCGATCAAAACTTCCGAGATAGATCCGAGACAAAAATCCTCGATTTAAATGAAATAAAAAAGTCCCGCCGCCGGGCACAGGCAAAAACCTCATTGGAAGGCTCTCCCACAAAACTAAAAGAAGAAGGCCAAATCAAGCGCTACATCAATAGAAACGCTTCAATAGGGATCTTCAAAAGGTCACTATGACCAAAATCCGAAAAATAAATCGTCCCCAAAATAAAGGTTCGAGCTTCTCATTCCAACGCCTTTAAATTAAATTACAAGAGAATGACATATAAAAAACTATGAAACCATGAACAAAAGACTACATACAAATTGAAAGACAAAACAAAAAAACCAAATAAAAGATACACCCTATGCTGAACTTGGAGCCCCCGCATTAACCACTTCGGCGCCTTCACCCGGAAGAGGATCTTCATTTCCGGTCGGATCACTTGGAAGAGGATTCTCACTTCTGGCTAGAACGTTCGCGCTTTGTCATTTACTCCTCAACTTTACAAAAAGCTTCAACACAAAGGAAAGCCCCATAGACAGAACATCCATAGCAGGATTATGACAAGCGACAGTCTGAACAATTGAATAGATTTTAGTTGCCGCATCTTTCCTCTCCTCCCTAAGTCGTGACACTTCCGACTGGAGCTCAGCTACTTGATTTTCAAAATCCTCTATATCTTGTCAAGCTGATTTCAAAACCTCCCTCTCCAAAGCCAAGTCCTTCGCAAGACCATCCTTCTCCCCTTTAACGCTTTCAAGCTCTCCCTGAACGAGGGTAAGGGAATTAGTCCTAAATGACAAGTCTTCAGAGACTTTGCTTTTTTCCTCTTAAAGAGACGTAAGCTCTTTCCCCAAACCCACCACATCGCCCTGAAGATTCTTTTCATTCGCTTCGACGGCTCGGAGCGAATCCTGATAACAAGATGATTTTTCCAAAAGATCATCCTTCTCTTTTTCCACCGAAGCTAATTTCTCTAGAAGCTCATTCTTCTCCCCAGTAACCTAATCAATCGCCTTAAAAGCTCTCTCCTTCTCCTTCTTCAAGAGACCAGACAAGGTTTCCAAAGTAGAAACCCTAGCTATTAGATGGACGATTTCCACCTAATTCTCCTCCAACACCTTCGAACAAGGGTTGACAAAAGCAACATCCTCCCTAAGAAGGCGACCGACGCGATCCACCCAATGATTAGTCTAGGTCGATTGAAAATAAGTAATGCGTCAACGAACAAAAAGTAATAAATAAAGGTTTAATAGAAACTTTATTCTTATCGTAGTGGTGGAAAGAAGGAGTTGAATAGCAACCTCCACTCTCCCGACCTCCTCCAACTGCTTAGCAACATTTTCCGACTGCAAGGCTTCTAACATTTCCGCCATGGCAACATGATCCAGGAAAAAGAATTTATTTGAAGAATACCCCTTTTCAATAGTTGATGATCCCTTCCGAGCCTCCCCAACTTTTTGTAGGAAATGTTGATGGCAGATATTTGGTCCAATTTGTCTCAAAATTCTGCTTCTGCTACCACCCCCTGTAAAAAGAGAATCCCCAATTGTCTTAAAGTTGAATCATCAACTAGAAATTGTCCCTTTCCTAATAAACCTAGGGACTACGGCTTTACCTCCTTGGGAACGTCAGCAACTGCAGGAGGAGTAACGATCGATCCCAGCACAACAACTGTAGGAACGGAACACTCTAAGGGACGAGGAAGCAACCCTTCCGTAGGAGCTTCTCGCGCAGCGCGCAACGGCTTCCCCAAAATTTGGCTCAAATGCCCAGCATCCTCAGGGGAAGAACCCCTGGAAAAGAAAATTACCGAAAACGGCATATCGGAAGGTACCTCCTGGCAAGGTAGATTCACCCAGCTCCTCTTGGTTCCCCGACCAGATTCGTCCCCAGAACTACCCTTCTTTTTCTCCTTCTTCTTCTCGGGGAGCTCTGTGACAGAATCACCCCTGGCTCTCTTTGCCTCGAAAGCACCCTCATCTTTCCTCCCCTCCTTCTTCCTCTTTTTCTTCTCTTCCTTAAAAGTACTCTCCCTTTTTTTCTCCTTCCCAGACTCGCCCTCTTTTTTTTTGCTCCCTGTGTCAAACGAACTTGGACAACACCTTCAAGATCTGCAAGGGGACCCTCCACAAGTTCCAAATCTCCCATTGATTCACCTACAAAACAAGAATGCCAATAACTCGTTACAACTAAAACCCAAAAAACTCAAAGAACATAGATACAAGCGAACCCTACCAGTAGCTAAAGACAAGCGACATTTCTGAAGGTTTTTTGTCGTCAGATAAGTATCCACAGAAACCCCAAAAACTCCTTTAAACTTTTCAAATTTAGGCTTCCCTCGTCACAAGTATTGTCTGTGCGAGGAACTTCCCAGTTGGTCCGGACATCCCACCCAAATTTGCATTTTACAAAAAAGAATTTATTCTTCCATCGCTTAATGGAAGAGGGAACCTTACCCAAGAACTTCTTCATAGAAAGAACCGAGAAGAAATACCAGTCGGTATCCGGCTCAGGATACAAACTAGACAAAAGATGAAACCAACGCACGATTGATTTTACACCATAATTATTAAGAACGATAACAAACCCATTAAGCGATGCATCGCCTCGAACCACGCGGCCCGAACGCGTAGACAACCGTCAAGACCCAAACGGGGACTAGTCCCCATTCAGGCGCAAGGCCTTAGAAACTCTTATACAATAAGTATTCAGAGGTAATGATAACAGCGGAATTATAAGATAAAAGAAGAAGGGAGTTTATATAACTCCGTACAAGTACAATACCGACTTTACACAACCCAAGATTAGGATCTAGTCCAGTCACCCTTAGAAATCCATACAACAAAGGAATACAAAATACAAGTCTCACACAGGATAAAAGAGGTATGCAGACCTCGAGACAAATACAAGTAGCCCAGTCACCTACTCGGTATATCCCTGCCTAAGCTCGACCCTACTCCTCCTCGTCAGAACCTGAGAAACACAAGTCAAGTGCATGAGCCTAAAGGATAGACCCAGTAGGGTCGCATAAACAATAAAAGAGGCGGAAGCCATAAACAAAGAACAGAATAAAGCAAGTACAAATATGCAAGTGCAACAACATCATAAGCAAATAACAAGTAACTGGAATGTGGATAAATCCACAGATGTACTAAATCTCTGGCATATATGATACTAAGATGTCTATGACATCAACGACACCATCAGTATCGTCTTCGGCCTAAGCGGGATAATGCTATAGCAAACATGTGCACATGGTCAGAAAATGACACTCTCTGACTGAGCCAAGTAGCCAGATATTATGCGCCGTCTGCGAGGGCATCTGTCTGATGGAGCATCAAGTGCTCATGGAAAGATACTATACGCCCTCTGTCGGGGCCTGGTGGCCAGATATTATACGCCCTCTACCAGGGCATCCGTCTGATGTATCATGCCTGAAAGTAAGAGATTAATAGTACTAATACCTAACAGCAGGTATATGTATATATATCCAGGGCAAGGACATCCTGAATATATAATGATGGGTGACCTCATCGAGATCGAAAGTCAATATGTATCTAAGGAGTAAACTGTACTCAAATACGCATAAGAAAACATGATAGCAACAATCTCCTCGAGATATAAAGCCAATACATATGAGGAAACTCATCTCGAATATATATATTGGGAACCTCTCAAGGAAAAGAGCACAAAAATCAAAACAGGATACGAGGAAGGAATACTCACAAACCTCCAGTGCGAGAGCCTACCTGGCTAGAAGCGAATCACTGATCCTCTTCGCGCCTCACGCGTCCGAATCGGGATCTACTAATTAGAGTGACAAACCTTAGTCCCTTTACACTCTAACACACCGTATTAAATAAAAAAAAATACGGTTATTCATTGAGCTTTAATTATTTAATCAAGAGATCAAATCATAAAGTGATAGTCCATCTAAATTCATCATACTTGGAAGTCATCGACTAACAAGCAATGATGCATGAATTTAATGGAAATTTCGGCAGCATTTTCCCTATTTCTTGGGCCCCGAAAATGTACAAACATTCCACAGGAAATCTAATAAACTTGGATTTTTATAAATCATACATAACCATGAATATCGCATGAATTCATACATAACATACATCTTAATTTTTTCTACTCAAAAGCCCTCTCTTAACAGTCCCAACAATCTCTTGGTTCCAACAATATTAATCTAACCCCAAGCCCTTTTATACCAAGAATCAAGCTCATGAAACCCTTCTCATTCCTAGTAATAAATCTTTCATTCCTTACTTCATACAAGGCCGTGAATACTCACCCGTCAGCGAAGGGGAAAAGCGGCAGCGTCTGGGGCTGCAGGCCCTCTGAGGAGAAGTCCAGTGAGGGGTGGTGCCAGAAGAAGGAAGGTGGTGACTTGGGTCACGCTTTCGTTGGAAAAGGAAGGCTTGGTTCCGGTATGCGATGCAGGTGGGGGCGGATCTAAGCCGCTTGAGGCTTTGGCGATCGGTGGCCGGCGCAGGGCGCGTGGTGGCGGCACAGGCGCTGGCGAGGGTGCTTTCGACCACTGCTGCGAGGGCAGCCGGTGGCCGAAGCTGCTTCGTCTTGCTGACACGAAGCGGCCTGCTAGCGTTACTGATCCGCAGGCGCGTCGCGTGTGCAACCTTGTCTTTGGCTGCAGCTGGCGTGCGTGGCTTGGCGGCGAGGAGCCAGCAGCCTGGGCTCCGGTGGCCGGCGACAAGCTTGGCAGGTCTGAGCTTCAGATCTAGGGTAAAAGGGAGAGGGAGAGAGAGAGAGAGAGTCTTTTTCTTTCTCTCTCTCTTATCTGATGGCATATTATAAGGAATGAAATTAACTTTTACTATTGCTTCATATGCCTACGGTTACGGAGATATTTGGTAAGACACGTGTCGCGTACCTAAATGGCCACTTGTCACACACAAGACTATGCCCCTCAGGCCACGTGGCAATATCACCAAATACCATAGCATAATTCCGTTCGGCAAATAAGAATGAGGGTTCAACCCTACAAAAAGTCAGTCGGAATTATAAAAACCGTCTCATAGGGTGATAGCCACCTAAGTAAGAAAATATTTAACACCTCTACAATAAGTATATCTTATCCACTTGCCTCTACAGGGGGCAGATAATTTCTACTTACCTATATAGTACCTACACAGTAGGCACAATAGGCAGATATTTTCTTACCGCCTCAAGAGATATTTTCTTACCGCTTTACTTACCGCCTTACTCACCGCCTTTCCTAAACTGATCCTAAACCGATTTTAAGTTTCTATAAAAGAAGAGCAATGATAGAAAGAAAAGGATCGGAGAAACATTACCCAAAAGAACTAACTTATGTCTAAGACTTCCTCTTCACAAGTTTTCTGACTTAAGCATCGGAGTTAAATCTGAGCAGAAAGGCCCAATTCCGATTCTTCCCTTCTCCTTTTTACAGATTCACCCCAAAGCAAAGAGCTGATAATTTCGGGCGGCATTCCAGAGCGTCTCCTGTTCAGAATTTGAAGTAAGCTTCCACATCAACTATAAATTTCAACCGTTTGTCGAAGGGTGAGATCAGATCACGAGGCAACAGTAGCCAAAGTGTGAGGTGGACCAGTTTTTGGCATCAACAGTTTGGCGCCGTCTGTGGGGTCCCTTATAAAAAGCCAAATGATTACTACCAGAAGATCAAAACGAATCAAAGAACAAGGAGCGCCTAGTAATACCGACGTACCCAGTGAAATTCAGAGAGATGAGGAGAATCCGTTGGAAAACCCACCTATCTTGCCTCCATCGGAAAACCCACCCATCTTACCTCCAGCGAAAAATCCAGCCATTTTATCCCAGGGACCTGTCCCAGAATTTTATCTTAAGATGCAGCAGCAATTAGAGCGGTTGACTCAAGTTGTTCATACCTTGACCCATCCTCCACTTCCTTCTAGACAAATTCCACCAAATATGCTGATAGCTTCACTGCCGATATCCAAAAGCAGAGGGAGGACAAGAACTCGCACCCATGGAGAAATAAGAGAAAGAACCGCCTTTTCTGCTAGTTCGGAACCCCCCTCCGTTCGACGTCGAGAGCAAGCTGCCACAAGAACGGAACAGACAAGAACCGAATGGAATAGTCCGTCAATTCCAACTGTCGACAGAAGAATACAGCGACAAAGTCCTTCCCGAGGAAACAAGAAATCCGAGCGGCATGTTCTCAACATATGCTCGCCTTTCATCAAGGAAATATTGGAGGAGCAAGTTCCTGATAGTTTTCGACCACGTGCTATGATTGCATATGAGGGCAAAACCGATCCGTCTCGTCACCTAAAGTCTTTCAGATCGAAGTTGCTGCTTTCTAGAAACACCGACGTTCGTATGTGCAGAGCTTTTCTCGCCACTTTAGAGGGAAAAGCGCAAGACTGGTTTGTCGATCTTCCATCTAGCACAATTCCTTCTTTTCAAGTTCTAGCAGATCGCTTTCTAGCTTATTTTGCTAATTACTCAAAGAAAAAGAAAACTCCATCTACCCTTCTGCGCGTTAAGCAACGAGGGGGAAACATTCCAAGCCTATTTAAACCGTTTCATAGATGAAGCCGCAAATGTTGCGAACCTTATTCCGCAGGTATGGTCAGAACCATCCTGATGGAGGGTTTGCTAGAATCCCCTTTCCGTTTTTCCCTCACTTTGGATCCACCAAAAACCATCCCCGCCCTCATGATCCATGCCCAAAAGTACATCAATTCTGATGAAATTTACACGGGTTGGGAAGAAGAGGCTCGACACACTCCAGTTGAGGTCCAGAAAGGAAAAACCCATCACAATGTCAACAGAAGGCCCACGGAAATCCGAAAGGAAGAAGGATCACGTAAGGATAATAAGAATGAGAATAGAGGTTTGGAACCTGCAACACACTCTCAGCGACACATGCTACAGCCCAGAGAACCTTCAAGAGAAGGGAAAATAGTCAGATACGACCACCATACCCGACTAAATCAGACCAGAAGCCATATTCTTATGCAAATCCAGGATAACAAATCTTGACATGGCCAAAACTTGCCAAGAATCCCGAACGGCAAAAGAACAGCAAAAGATATTGCAAGTTTCATCAAGCTAGAGGACATGACACAGAAAAATGCACCCATTTGATGAACACCATAGAAGATATCGTTAAAAGCGGACAACTGGAGCAGTATATCAACATTGATGTTCAAGAAGAACCTGAAACTTCACAGCCTGAAGGAGAAAAAGGAGAGATGGTTGGATTTATCAGCGGTGGTCCTAGATGTGGTGGTGAGAGTTCCGCCTCTCGAAAAAGCTATGCCCGAATGGTGGGAGTTGCGGAGGAAACAGAAGCCCCACAAAGAAGGTCTCGGCCTATGGCCCCCATCATTTTTTATGATAACGACGTCAGCAGGGTTCGCCACCCTCATGACGACGCCTTGGTCATTGCCATCATGGTTTCCAGCTTCCAAATAAAAAGAGTTCTGGTAGACAGCGAAAGTTCAGTGGACATTCTTTTCTAGAGCGCCTTCGAAAGAATGAGGTACGATGCAGACAACTTACTCAGCGTAAAATCATCTTTGGTGGGATTTTCCTGAGGGGTGGTACAACCAGAAGGAATGATCACGTTACCAGTTACGGTAGGAAATTCGCCAAGACCATCCACAGTGATAACAAATTTTCTAGTTGTACGTTGTGCTTCAATTTACAACGTGATTCTTGGTAGGCCAACCCTCAACGCCTTGAAGGCAATAATTTCTACTTACCACCTTCTCCTAAAATTTCCGACCGAGAATGGCAGTGGAGAAGTAAGAGGGAATCAACCCTTGGCACGGCATTGCTATGTCTCAACCCTCAAAGGAAAAACTCTAAACAGAGGCAAAACAAGAGTTTCAGAAACCATGTTGATCAACAAAATAGCCGAACGGGAAGATGAAGAACTCCGACCCACACCAGTTGAAGAATTGCTTGTAGTTCCTCTAGACACAACTAGAGCGGAACGTACTATGCTGATTGGAGCGGATTTGACAACAGTACGGCAAGAAAACTCATGGTAGTAGTAAGGGCAAATTCCGATCTCTTCGCCTGGTCATCAGAAGATATACCGGGCGTAAAACGTGATGTCATCGAACACCGCCTCAGCATAGATCAGTCGTTCAAACCTGTGAAACAGAAAAGAAGGAATTCCGCCCCAGAAAGGCAGAAGGCTGCTGAAGAAGAAATGTCAACCCTTTTGAAGGCTGGTTTTATCCGAGAGGTGAACTATCCAGACTGGTTGGCTAATGTGGTTCTCGTAAAAAAGCCGTCCGGAAAATGAAGAATGTGTGTGGATTTCAGGGACCTAAATAAAGCTTGTCTAAAAGATTCATTCCCTCTACCTTCAATTGATGGTTTGGTTGACTCAACGGCAGGGCATGAGATGCTGAGTTTCTTAGATGCCTTCTTAGGCTACAATCAAATCCGAATGGCCAAAGATGACGAAGAAAAAACGTCCTTCATTACAACCAAAGGAACTTATTGCTATAAGATGATGCCGTTCGGTCCAAAAAATGCCGGAGCCACCTTCCAGAGGCTCATAAATACAGTCTTCAAAGAGCATATTAGCAGAAATGTCCAAGCTTATATGGATGACATCTGCGTGAAGAGCCGAAAAGCCAATGAACACCTGTCGGATTTACAAGAGACCTTTCAGTCGCTTCGGACTTACAACATGTGCCTAAATCCAAACAAGTGTGCCTTTGGTGTCCGATCAGGGAAATTTCTAGGATTTATATAGAAGCAAATCCGGAAAAGATCAAGGCCATTCTTGATATGGGGTCACCCAAAAGTCTTCAAGAAGTACAACGGCTTAATGGACGCCTAGCAGCTCTGGGGAGGTTTATCTCTAAAGCCGGAGAGAAAAATCTCCCACTCTTCCAAGCCTTTTGAAAAGCACCAAAAATGGAATGGATGGAAGAATGTGAAAAAGCCTTTCAGGGGCTTAAAGATTATCCCCGATCGCCTCAGTTGCTAGCTAAGCCGCAAGTAGGGGAAGAACTCTACATCTAATTGGCTGCTGCTCCTCGAGCGGTCAGTGCAGTTCTTTTGAGAGAAGACAAGGGAGTTCAGAAGCTAGTCTATTATACAAGTAAGATCCTTAACGACGCGGAATCAAGGTATGAAAAATTAGCTTTCACTCTTATCACATCCGCACGAAGATTGAGACCGTATTTTCAGGCTCACAAAGTAACTGTGTTGACTGACCAGCCCTTAAAGCAAGTCCTCCATAAGCCTGAAAATTCCGGACGTCTAGCCAAGTGGGTGATAGAATTGGGTGAGTTTGATCTCACTTATAAACCCCGAACGGCAATCAAGGCTCAAGTGCTAGCAGATTTTATCGCGGAGTTGACCATTCCTACGAATGGGGATGAACTCCCGTCACAGGATCCGGAAGAAAGCCCTAGCATCCTATGGTCCTTATATGTCGATGGATCAGCAACTGAAGAAAAGTTACGAGCCGGCTTCGTCCTTTATTCTCCTTCTAAATGGAAAATTGCAACAGTGCTTAAGTTCCAATTCCGAGTGACCAACAACGAGGCCGAATATGAAGCCCTCATCGCAAGATTGCATTTTAATCGGGGGCTCGGAATTCAGCATCTACATGTATATTCTGACTCACAGCTAGTCGTGAGCCACACACTGGGCCGTTTGAAGCAAAGGAGGAGAACATGATTAAATACCAGGCAGTGGTGAAGAAAATAGTTCCATGCTTCACTCATTTCCAGATTGAAAAAATCTGTCCAGGGTAAAATGAAGAAGCGGACGCTTTATCTAAAAAAGCCACTGCACCCAACGGAGATAGAGAATCCTCTTTCAACCTACAGTATCTTCCCACAAAAACTATTGAAGGGTTAGGAGAAGTACAAAGTGCAGCAGAAGAGTCAAGTTGGATTGATCACATTAGAAATTACCTGCAAGGTGGACCTACACCATCCAACAAGACAGAAGCCAGACGGATTTCTTACAAATCCCCTCAGTACACCATCATTGGCAAAAATCTATACAGGAGGTCCTATACGCAACCCTTCTTACGGTGCTTGCGTCCCACAGAAGCTAACTATATCCTTCAAGAAATCCATGAAGGTATTGGAGGGGGGCATATACGAGGCAAAGCCTTAAGTTACAAAGTCCTACGACAAGGCTATTACTGGCCAACATTAACTCAAGATGCAGTGGCGTTCGCCCGAAAATATGATGCCGGCCAGCGGTATTCCAAGATTCAAAGATGACCACCAACACTGCTCACACCAATTATCAGCCCTCGCCCGTTTGCTATCTGGGGAGTTGATCTTCTAGGGCCATTTCCTACTTAGACTTGACAAATGAAGTTTTTGATAGTGGCTATCGATTACTTCACCAAATGGATAGAAGTTGATCCCTTGGCCAAGATCACAGAGAAAGCTCGTCAGGGATTCTTGTGGCGAACTGTTATCTGTCGATTCGGAATTCCGGTCGCCTTCATTTCCTATAATGGGCGACAATTTGATAACAAGGCTTTCAAAAGCTTTTGATCCGAGCTCGGAGTTGAATCCAGGTTAACTTCCGTAACACATCCTCAAGCCAATGGCCAAGTAGAAGTGACAAATCGCACCTATCTCTAAGCTCTTAAAACCCGGGTCTCCAAAAATGGAACTAACTGGGTTGAAGAAATTCCGAGCGCACTTTGGGCCTATAGGACAACCACAAGAACCCCCACAGGAGAAACTCCATTCTCTCTTACTTATGGGGCGTAAGCCGCCATCCTCATGGAAATAGGGAATGCCTACCTTACGGACACAACAAACCTTCTCATCAGAAGAAAATGAGAAGAATCTCCGAGCGGAACTTGATTTGCTTGAAGAGCGAAGAGAAGCTGCGGAAACAAAGGCAGCCATCTATCGCCAAAGAGTAAAAAGGTTCTATGACACAAGGGTGAAAAGAGTCTTCTTCCAAATCGGTGATCTGGTCTTAAGAGAAAATGAGTTCTAGGGAAACAAAAGCCGAACGGGGAAGCTAACTCGTAATTGGGAAGGCCCTTACATCATACAGAGAATTGTCTGAGCAAGCACCTATTATCTAGCGAATATGGAAGGAAAAACGCTCAAGCGTCCATTTCATGTTGAACACCTGCAACACTACTATAAATAAATTCTGTAGCCATCTCCTAAATGTTTCATGAAATAAAGCTTAAGTCTTTCCCAAATGAAAATGAGGTGAAAATCCCATTCTACAAAAATGAGGTGAAAATCCCATTTCACAAAAATGAGGTGAAAATCCCATTCCTAAAAGATGAGTCGCACTTATCCTACAAGGATAAACGATAATTCTCATCCAGAAACAAGGGGCAAAAATCCCGATCGAAATATGAGGCAACAATCTCATTTTACAAAAGCAAGGATCTTAATGAACAAAGCAAAGTCCCACGATTGGACTCAGAAGAAAAGAACTTGCTATGAAGCTTAATTTACAAGCCAGATGAAGAAAGACAGGCTTTGTGAAGGACTTGTCGAAAGACTTCTGAATGGTTAAAGATAACCATGACTCGGAAATAAATCATCACCAAAATAAAGGTTTGTCTTTCATTCATACAAATAGAAATTACATTCCAAAATGACTAAGTATTTACACGAACATTTCATAAAAATGTTAAAAACCCCTAAGAACTAGGGCTTTCCGGGTGGTCTGGAGGAATCTGAGTTGAAGGTTCAGAAGGGGCTGGAGCAGGGGCCTATGGAATCTTTATGATTTGTTGCTTCTTCAATTCCGTGAACCTCTTCAAGACTCAAGCAAGCCCCATCGTTAACACTTCTGCAGGAGAAACATGATGACCAACTTGCTGCAGTACGGAATATATGCTAGTGGCCCCCTCTTTTGCCCTCGCCCTAAGCCGAGCGACCTCATTCTCTAACTTATCCGCTCGTTCAATTAAGTCTTTCATTTCTTGCGAGTCGGATTTAGGGACCTTCTGTCTGGAAGCCAAGTCTTCCTTGAGTGTGTCGCGCTCCCCTTTGAGTTCCTCTAACCACACTTGAGCAGTGGCCGAGTTCAGCAACCTTTAACTTTAGGTTCCATCGGGCTTCACCTCGCTCCTCTTGAGCGGATTTAAGTTCCTCTTTCAAACTGCTGGAGTCATCCTGTAACTTTTTGATATCCTCCTCAGTAGTATGAAGAGAGCCCTCGGAAATAGTCAGCTTGGCCGCTAAATCATCTTTCTCTTTTTCCATAGCGGCCAAGCTGTAGCCGCTTCGGCCTTATCTTGCTCAAGCGCGGATAACCCAGCGAGTACATTCATTCTCTTTTCCCTCCAAGGCCGCCACCCTGGAACTTAATTGGGCAATTTCTGCCCTACTCGCTTCCATCTTTGTCGAGTCTTCTTGACAAAGATTGCCAACTGGATTCGCCCATTGAGCAGTCTATAGAGTAACAAATGAGTTAAAGATGATTATGCCGAATTAGGAAGTAGAAGAAATACAAGAATAGTTTTTACCAGCATGGCCTAGCGGAAAAGTTGGTAAGTGGCTTCTTCCCTCCCTGCCCTTCGGAGTTTCGTGGAGACCTGTTCGGGCCTCATGGCCATCAAAACATCCTTTACGGACCTAGCATCTCGAAAAGGAATATCCTCGGAAGGTAATTCCTTTCGCTGAGTTGCCGGCCCCTTTAGGACTGAGTCCGCCACCCTCAGTTTGTCCAAGAGGGCCGCTTCTCCTGCCTCCGCCTATAAAATGAGCCTAAAGTTAAAAATTCTTAGTAAAATCATAGATACCCTTAAGAAGTAGATTCTAACCTCCATAAGGAGGATATCCTCTGGCTGACTAGAGGAAGGGTCCTCTGAAATTGGAGATAAAGCCGGGTGGACTTCTTCCGGGCGGAATTCTTCCTGAGGCGACTTCGCCTGTTCTCTTATAATTCTGGGACCTGATGCGTCCTCGGAATTCTTTCTCTTTGTCCTCCTCTCCCGCGAGGACCCTGCACTGGAGCCGCCTTTGACCCCCTTTTTGGAAGAGTCTACATCTTTTCTCTTCCTTTTCTTCTTCTCCTCCTTAGAAGTATCAACGCCTGCGCTAGACACCACCTCCTTCTTCTTTCGCCCACGAGGCAAGGGCGGATGCACTTCACCTTCGAAGGAGGCCAAGATGCCCTTAACGTAACTCAAATCCTGGTCCTCCATCGGATTTCCTGAAAAAATAAATTCCGAAGCAAGTTAGATATCGTGATTCAAGATTAAACTAAGTTAGATACACGAATAAATCCTACCGTCAGATACTATTAAATGACATTTAAGGAGATTTCCCTTGGTCAAGAACTCATCCATGTAAACTTTGGATATTCCCGTCATTGACTTGAGAAGAACCTCCTCTTCTTTCGTCATCTCCTCACAAGTAATATCCGTGCGGGGAACCTCCCACTTTGTTCGGACATCCCACTCGGATTTACTTTTGACGAAGAAAAACTTACTCTTCCATCGCTTAATGGAAGAGGGGACTTTCCCTAGAAACTTTCTCCCGGAACGAGCCGAGAAATAATACCAGTCGCCATCTATCTATATTACTAAATAGAAAGAAACGGTTGCAATATTTTTATATTTTTCCAAAAATTTTAAAAAAACCAGAAAATAGGATTGGGGTAATCGAATTTTCTCTGATTTTTGAATTTTTGAATTTTAAAATTTTATATGCGTTTTTCCTATTTTTCCGGATGGTTAACGAGAATTTCTTTAACTAAAATATCACGATGTCACGATCTCTCAACACAAACCATGTCTTTAGATTATCGTCACAATCTCTTAACACGGCCGTATTTTTAGATTATCGTTTTCAATTGTTTATCTTCTTCGTCCAATCTGTAAGGTCATTGAAACAAAAATCTGAGAAAAACACAAGGCATAGGTAATGTTTTTCCCCTTTTCTTTCTAGATCGTGTTGTGTTTTAATGTTCTCTCTAAGTAGTTCTTTATACAGAGATGATTCGTTTAAATACAGGTTGCAACAAATTCAAATGATTTTTCGGATGATTTATTGGATGATTTTTTTAAGGATTGTGCTTCTTAATTCATTAGATCTACGGTCTGAGAGAAAGAAAACATACAGGTAACGCTTTTTAATTTTCTCTTTACTATCTATTTTTTCAAATTCAATTTTAGTTTTGATATAGATATTTATTTAAATTTTTTTCTTTTATAATTTTCTCATATGCAGTTCATTGGATCACGGTCTGAGAGATAAAATATACAGGTAACGTTTTTTTTTTCTTTTTACTATTTTTTTTTTTTCAGATTTAAGTTTAGATTTCATATAAATGACATGTTTAAATGTTTTTTCGTTTTAAAGTTCTAAGTATTTACTATTAAAAAAAATATAATTTATCATTTCTCTTTAAGGACAATGCTACATTAATATAATTTTGGAATTTTGGGTTTAAAAAAATTAAAGAAAATATACTGGTTTAAGTATATTTAAATGATTTTTAAGATAACTTTCTAAAAGATTGTGTTTTATGCAGTTCATTGGATTAGCGGTCTAAGAGAAAGAAAATATGCATATACATTTTTTATTTTTTATTTTTACTATCTATTTTTCATAAATTCAAGTTTACATTTAATATAGATTGCATGTTTAAATGTTTCCCTTTTTTGCTTTCTAAGTATTTTAATAGATTGTGCACAGATCATTTCTCTTAAGAATAGTGTTCTAGAAATTTTGGTCTAAGTTTCTTTCATATGCAGTTCATTGGATCGACCTTCTGAGAGAAAGAAAATATACCAATACGTTTTTATTTTTTATTTTTACTATCTATTTTTTACAAATTCAAGATTATATTTGATATATATTGCATGTTTAAATATTTTTTCCTTTTTTCTTTTATGATGCAGACTCCTGTGCAACTTTGCTACGTTATGATAACCTTTTGGATGCTGCATTCAAAATCACTACTTTATTATCAGTGAATACATGACTGGTATGTTTAAATCTATAATTTATTTTGGGTTTAATTTATTAAATTTTATCTTTTAAATTATTTGTAAAAGAAAATTGATATGGCTTGGGTTAAAAAATTACAGGCTCCAAACTGTCACTCCTATAATCTTTGTATTGTTTATAAAAAGAGTGGTTTTTTTTTTGTATTAGTGTAAATCTATTTTGTGATTCTTTTTTTCTTTTATGATGCAGACACCTGTGCAACTTTGTTACATTCTGATAACCTTTTGGATGCTACCTTATTCTTAGTAAATACAAGGCTGGTATGTTTAAATCTATAATTTATTTTGGATTTAATTTATTAAATTTTATCTTTTAAATTATTTGTAAAAGAAAATTGATATGGCTTGGGTTAAAAAAATTACAGGCTCCAATCTGTTAAGGATAAACATGTTATTCACTCCTATAATCTTTGTATTGTTTATAAAAAGAGTGGTTTTTTTTGTATTAGTGTAAATCTATTTTGTGATTCTTTTTTTCTTTTATGATGCAGACACCTGTGCAACTTTGTTACATTCTGATAACCTTTTGGATGCTACTTTATTCTCAGTAAATATAGGACTGATATGTTTAAATCTATAATTTATTTTGGGTTTAATTTATTCTCAGTAATTCTCCTGATGATAACATGAAAACCTTCCCGGGGAAAGTTTGTCTATTAAATTTTTTTCTTTTAGCTTATGATATTTAGTTTAATCTATAGTTATAAAATCTTTGTATTGTTTATAAACGGAGTGTTTTTTTTATTAGTGTAAATTTAATAGAAAAAAATAAGTATTGAACATAAAAATCAATAACGTAAATCCTTAATAAGTTCATTCCAAATTATTCATTTTAAAGTTTATTTTAATACTTTAAAATTTAATATTAATTAAAGAATGAAAATTTGTTTATATATCAAATTTTCTATAATTTATTCATAATTAATTTTTTTTATTTTTTAATTTCATAGAAACTAATAGTTAAAATCATTAATCGGTTAAGATTTAAAATCAAATCATATATTACCTTCTTTATTCATTTGAAAAATATATTATTTAAGTTTTAAAACTTAACTTATTTAATTTATTATTTTATCGAACACTACATTATAATTTTATTTTTTATATTTATTTGTTGATCCAAAAATTAATGCTTACAACTAATACTATTTAATCCCTTTAGAAAATTCATTAAAATGTGAAAATATAAAAAAATCACATCAAAAAATTAAAAATAAATAAATGATCTATCTATCTATCTATATTACTAAGGAGAAAGAATAAGTTAAACAGTTTTTTTATTTTTTTATAAATTTTCAAAAAAATGAGAAAATTAGATGAGGAGATTTTAAATTTCTCAGATTTTTGGATTTTTTAAATTTAAAAATCCCAAAATACACGATTGCATGGTTGGTGGCACGTTGTTCCTGGTGGTTGCTATTACGTTATATCACTCCTCACATCATTTCAAATCAAACACTCCTCACATCATTTCAAATTATTCAATACGTAATCTTTGTCTCAATTTGGGAATGAAAAAAAAAATTGATATAAAGAAACATGTTCTTTTTCACTCATATAATATTTTTGATTTTTTTTTTCACTCTTATTTTTTCCTAAAATTATTCTGGCTCCTTTATTTTTTTCAAGTATTAATGTACTTTTAAAAAAAAAAAAATATTAATGATCATGCTTTAATATGCTAATTGGATGTTTTCTTCTATTGTAGTGGACAACTAGGCTTATCTTCTACTTGATGTTGGTGATGTTGAGGGCATAATAGGAAAAAAAAAATTGGTAAGGAGAAACGTGTTCTTTCTCAGTCCTATATTATTTTAAATTTTCTTTTTTACTCTGATTTTTTCAAAATTTATTTGGACTCCTTGATTTTTTCAAGTATTAATGTACTTTTTTTAAGCATTAATTTCATGTTTTAATATGGTGGATGTTTTCTTCTACCGCAATGTTCTTTCTCACTATTTCAGATTTTCTTTTTCACTCTGATTTTTTCTAAATTTATTTATACTCCTTGATTCTGTAACCTCTCTTGCTCCTTATTTCTTTGAATATATGCAGATAACTGCTCCACTTAGTGATCTGTATTTAGTCTTATTCAGGATGTTCACTTATGATAGATCAAAGTAGTTTGTTAGAATATACTCTCTCTATGAACTTCATGACATTCAAGAAAATTTAATATGTAGTTTTGTCGCTCTTGCTACTTTAACGGGTAGAAAGTTTTATCTTGAAAAAACAAATGTAAAGTTCAGCATGTTGAAGGATTTTTGCATAGATTTGACATCAGAGGTGGGTATAACAGAGTAGGAATAGGTTTGTAATCCAGAAATGTATGTTAATTAAATATTTTCTACTTTTTAAATAGTCTCTCTGGTAGTTTTAAGAGATATGATTCATTTTTTTTATAAAAAGTAGCCATCCTTAAACTATAATTATTTAATTTAAACTTTAATATTTTAATTAATAAAATTTATTTTTATATTAAAATTATTGGATCAAATAAGACATAGAATAAAATTTATAACATTCACAATATTTTATTTTTTGAAACATTAGAAATAATAATAAATTTAGTTCATCGAAACTAATTCTTAAATCATTGAGAAGTTTAGAAAATTTGTTAAAAAATTAAATCTAAATAAAAAATAACTTGCCTACATCTCTTTTTTTTAAACTAGGCCATAAAAAACAATACAAAGATTCTTTAATTAATATATTTTATAAATTTTTAAAAATATCATCCAAATAATCGATGCCTTTCATTTATTTATTTTTTAATTAATCACTTTGAAAAAAAACTATTAAAAGATACAAATAAGAAAATTAAAATTTCACATCAGGCAAAACATAAATTTATATTATTTTAACCCATCAAAACATATCAATATCATTTTAAAAATAATACAAAGATTCTTTAATTTATTTTTACATCTTTAAAAAATATCATGCAGTAAAATAAATGTAACCCTTCATTCTAAATTTTTTATTTGAAATTTTGTTATACTTTAAAACTTTAAATATTTAATTTTTTAGTTCGTCAAAACTAATACTGAAAATCATTAATCATTTTAAAAATTTTGTTTAAATAAAATCTTATATTACTTTCTTTCAAAGTTTAATTTTAAATATATAATTATTTTATAATATTCAATTTATTAAATATTTTGAAATCTATCTATATTACTAATCGGAAACGGTTTAGAATTTTTATTTTAGAAAAAATAAATAAATAAAATTAGATTAGGCATTATAAATTTGTCTGAATTTTAAATTTTTTTATATTAAAAATTTGAAATATCTATTACGTTATTTCCTATACTGTTGGTGGTTCTGCCACGTGTCATCACACCCTCCACCTCTCAAAACTTCAATCTCCTCTCCACGATCCCTCTAAAACACTTGAAGATACTCGCTTTTCTTCTATGAGTCCCTTGAATGTCTTTTTCTTGGCTCTGCTCCTATTCTTGTGGGGTGTTGTTTATGTCACTGTGATCACAGAAAAGAGCATCTAGATTTGGGTTCTCTATTTTTAGATTTAAACTTCTTTATTTTTTTTATCATTTTTATTACAAATGTTGGGAAAATAAGGATTTTGTATGGATGTTTCATATATTTGTTAAATACATGATTACTCAGTTAGTATTCCTTCTCATAAAAATTCTTTAAAAAGTTAATTTTATTTATTAACTTATTTTTTTTTAAAGTAAGTCTTTTTTAAGATTTATTTTAATTTTTTTTAATCTAAACTCTCAAGATGTCCACAACGACATAAATGAAACGTTTTCTCTTAAATTTTCCAACCTACTATAGTTTTCTCTTGAAATCTATAAATTTTTTTCCTATAACACTTACCCGAAAACTTTTAACTTTTGAAAAAGAGAAAGATTATTTTAAAAAATAAAATTTTTAATCATAAAATATAATGCTTAAAATTTAAGATATTTAATCTGCTTTAAGTGCTAATAAGAAAAATTTAAATTTCAGATCAAACTATATATAAATTTCTATTATTTTTAACCTCAAACCATAACAATATTTTTTAAAAAATAATTTAAAATATAAAATTTAATAAATATATATGGTAACTTTTGACTTATATTTTAAGCCTTTAGAAAATGTCATGCAGGTAAAAAAATAATTCTAATATTTCATTCTAAATTATTTCTTTTGGAATTTAAATTTTTTAATACTTTAAAATTTTAAAGAACTAATTTTTTAGTTCATAAAAATTATTTTTTAAATAATTAATCCTTTTTGAAAATTTATTAAAAAAATAAAATCTTAAAATATATTCTTTTAAAATTTAATTCAAAAAATATAATATTTTTAATATTTAAATTATTAAATATGTGAATATAAAAAAAATTAAAAATTTGAATAAAACAACCCGAACATTGTGAGGGCCATTTGCTTGTTAGACTCTAAACAGAGACTAAACAACATACGAAACCAACGGATGGTCGGATTTACCCCATAATTCTTAAAAACAATAACAAACCATTGAGCAACCTCCAAGAGTTCGGAGTTGATTGTGAAGGACACGGGTGATATTCTTCAAGAATCGCCCTAGCGAAATCAGAAAAAGGAAGCCTAAGGCCGCCCAATAACACATCCTGATAGATGGCTATCTCCCCCTCCCTAGGAGAACTCGCCCTTTCCCCGGAACAGGGAACCCTAACCTCAAAAACAGAAGAATCTATCTCATATTTCTCTACCAAACTATCTACATCCTTCTGCCCAAGGAGGCTTATGAAGGTACTGCACCCTACCCATAGCCCTAGAAGCGGGATGAATCCATGAACCACAGGATCGAACATCTCTAGACTCGCCGGGAATCCCGACAGAGACCATGGGGTTGGACAGAGAAGGGATCAAAGACTGGTGAGAAGAACTAGAGGAAGAAGATGTAGCACTAGCCATTACCTTAGAAGAGAAAAAGATAAGAAAAAACACAGAAATCTTAAGACCAGGGTTCGCCGGAGAAGGAGAAGTTTTAAGAAGACGCAATTCGACTTTTGAGATAAAACCTTTTCTACCTGTACGATTTCGTGTATATGCAAAAGAGATGGATCCATGTCCGTTAGATCCCAGAGCGGCATCCCGATCGAGCCATTAAACCAAAGGTCCGCAAATCTGGACCGTTCAGATAACCATCATTGCTTCTCCTTAAATAATTCAAAATTCTATCCACGTCAGCACACCAAACGCCGCCTGACACACATAGGTAGCCGCGCTCATCATGCTGTCGACAAAGCGCACGCTGCGCACGTCGCGCCATCTTCTCCCGTTAATACGACACACTTCGAGAGACACGTGTCTCTCTGGGGAGTAATGGGCGCTATACCATAGAACCAACATCCTAAAAGACAAAACACACACATCACACATCCCAACATAGGATCACCAGGGATCATTTCCTCTTGACGAAATCAAAGACTTTATGAACAAAATGATAAACTTTATTTCATGTTACAATGATAGTGGCATTTAAAAAAAAAACACACACACAACAAAACAACATGACAAGCCCTAGTGAACATATTTTCCGTCGGAATTCCCTAGTTAACAATCCACGGATCCATCCGACGACCAGCTCGAATAAGATCCAGAGGAGACGCACGAACTTCCACAACCGTCGTTGTCCTCGTTATCGCTAGGAAACCCCGGCAAAGCACCTGGGCGAAGATGGGGGCCCACTTCTCTACGGCAGGAGTCGCTTAAGAACATTTCAACTTCGAAGCGCACACCCCCTGCATAAGTAATAATTAAAAGATCCCCCGCCTCTACATCATGATCAACGTGGAAGGTTTCCCACCCTTCCTCAATACTTATCTCACCTAAACCCCTACCAACAACCGGAAGGGACGGCCATACACAGCCGTTTGGACTTACCAAATGGATGACCCTAGTCCTTAAGTCCGCCAGATGTTCATAAAAAGAACTTGGAATTCGCAAATAACAGGAAGACTGAGTAAAAGTGAAAAATTTATAGAAAGACAAACGCTGAGCCATTATACAAAGCTACAAAGATTTTTGAATAAAAGCACTACCCATACAAGCTCCTTAAATAGAAAAAACTTGGTGACACTATAGATGAAAATTCCGGAGAAAAATCTACCTCGATTAAAAACAACAAAAAGACAACATAGCAAAATTTACTCCTCCTAAGGAAGATACTTGTTCTCGAACCAAGCGAAAAGTGCGATTGACTCACTCCTCGCTCAGATTTTTCGAGCAAGTACACTTGGGGGGGGACTAGTGTTACGGAGATATTTGGTAAGACACATGTCGTGTACCTAAATGGCCACTTGTCACACACAAGACTATACCCCTCAGGCCACGTGGCAATATCACCAAATACCATAGCATAATTCCGTTCGGCAAATAAGAATGAGGGTTCAACCCTACAAAAAGTCCGTCGGAATTATAAAAACCGTCTCATAGGGCGATAGCCACCTAGGTAAGAAAATATCTAACGCCTCTACAGTAAGTAGATCTTATCCACTTGCCCTACAGTGGGCAGATATTTTCTACTTACCTACATAGTACCTACAAAGTAGGCACAATAGGTAGATATTTTCTTACCGCCTCAAGAGATATTTTCTTACCGCCTTACTTACCTCCTTACTCACCGCCTTACTCACCGCCTTTCCTAAACCGATCCTAAACCGCCTTTAAGTTACAATAAAAGAAGAGCAATGATAGAAAGAAAAGGATCGTCAAAACATTACCCAAAAGAACTAACTTATGTCTAAGACTTCCTCTTCACAAGTTTTCTGACTTAAGCATCGGAGTGAAATCCGGGCAGAAAGGCCCAATTCTGATCCTTCCCTTCTCCTTTTTACAGATTCACCCCAAAGCAAAGAGCTGATAATTTCGGGAGGCATTCCAGAGCATCTCCTGTTCAGAATCTGAAGTAAGCGTCCACATCAACTACAAATTTCAACCGTTTGTCGAAAGTTGAGACCAGTTCACGAGGCAACAGTAGCCAAAGTGTGAGGTGGACCAGTTTTTGGCATCAACACCTACTATTCCTTTAATTAAAATATCTTGTCACTGTAGTTTCACATGCCTACTGTTCAGTCATGGGTGAATTCATCTATGGGTCCACCTTTTGATTCTCCAGTCCTAGTGTCCGACCCAGATCCGTGAATCTCGGGTCCGTAGTCCCATGGCACGGGTGTACTGTAAAATCACGGGATCGGTCTCTCGTTAGACCAGATCCGATAATAATGGCTTTCGGTCAAATCCTTTGTCACGGGCATACTATGGCATCACGGGGCCGTCTCAGTCCCCAACCAGATCCACTTCTCCCGGGATTTGAATATTTGTTTATTTTCTCTTCTCGATAATTAATCTGGATTAATTAACAACTAATCTATTTTGATTAATTAACGTTTAATCAATCTGGATTATTCAGACATGTGATTTTTTCCAAAACTCCACTGCTCACTATATTGAATTGCCATTTAAAAATTCTCGGTAAATAAAAATCTGTATTTATTTTGGGGCGGGTTTTACACAGTCTCCATGAATTAGGAGTTAACTGAGAGGGGCATAGCAGATAATAATCTAGGATCTCCTTAAAAATATTAGGAAACGAGAGACAAAGACCCCCTAACAAAGCATCCTGCTAAATGGCTATTTCACCCTCCCTAGACGAATTAGCTCGCTCCCCAGAAACGCGTTCCCTAACTAAGAAGAGAGATATGTCGATCTGATAACGATCCACTAAACAACCTATATCATCCTTGTTAAGGATGCTTAAAAAAACTTCAGACCCCCAACCTCTATCCTAGAAGACGCTGATGGACTCTCAAGCCCTAAACCGGCGGACCCCTAGGTCCACTTTGGACAAGAACAGGAAAGGACGAAGTGGAATCAGAAGGAGACGAAGACGAAGAATAAGTAGAAGAATCAGAAGAAGAACAAGAAGAAACAAGAGCCCTAGAATCAATACAATCAATCTCCACTACCTTAACGGAGAGCTTCAACAAACAAAGAATGCCAACCAGGAGATCGCTGGGGAAGTAGAGAGAGCTGGAAGTGCTAGAGAGAAAATTGTGTGAATTCAAAATGAAATAAACCCCTCAATCCAAGTTCAAAAACCAAAAGATAAGATGTCCAACCGTCGGATCAAATGAATAGACCCAAATCGAACCGTTAAAGCAAATATCCCCCAAATCGAACTGTCTAAGCAAACGTCACCCCAAATCAAACCATTGAAGCAAAGCAGTTAATTTTACGGGAACGACCCAGATCTCCTCCCCAGGCGGGGGCTTACCAAAAGTCTGACATGAAGGAAATAGGTTATCGCACCATCATCACATTGACCAGCCCGCGCCGCACCACTCCTCTATATAAATGCGGAATAGTATCTAATACAAGACTTGCAGAACAATTATTCCCCTTGACTTAGGATCAAAGCCTCGTCTATTTTTCAAAAAATAAATAAAATTAATATTAAATAGAAAAAAAAAAGGAACTATTTCCATCATATACCGATTGAAAAATAAAACGAGAACATTGAGACTAGTTATATACATGATTGGAACTAAAAAGGGTCAACAAATGACAACTTACAAAAATAGCATAAAAAAGACATAAAATTGCCCTAGTCCAAAGATTCGTCCGACCCATCTTCTTCCTCCTCACCATCATCATCACTAAGAACGGCCGCCTGATGAAAAGGGCGAGCCGAAAAAGCCCATTCTTTCAGACATTTGTTTCTTCCAAAGATTGTCACTCGGAAATGAACGCCTCCAGTATACTCAAAACCATGATGTCCCCCATCTCTATGTGATGGTCAACCAAAAAGTCCTGTCATCCGTTTTCAAACCACATTTCCCCAAGAACCTCATTCCTAACCAAAGAAATGGTCCATACGTGCCCACTAAGACCCTCCAAAACCACGTTCCCAGCCACCACTTGACTCAGAATTCTGTGAAATGCCAAGGGAATTTTTAGTCAGACGATAGGACCCCTCAAACCAAATGGTCTATAGAAAGAGGGATAAGCCATAGAATCCTAATCTTTGGCCAAAACAAAAGATGAAAGTATTTAACCTTCCCAGGCCCCTTTTATAAGCATAATACCTTTAAACCCCCAACGACCCCTCTGGAGCTTTCCATGACACCTCGGATAAAAGCACTCCATTCCCCCAAAAAATCACTCGTAAAAACGACGTCTCGGAAGAACCCTGAGTCCCTGGAAAACTACCCACGACTCCTTGAATAAAGGCAATGACCGCACATTTTTCAAGAAAGACATTTAAGGCACCTTGATCTAGCAAAAACTACATAAACAAGCAAAATAACAACATCCAACATCTGTTTTTATTTAGGAAACAATTATTAATTATAGACTATTATACAAACTAAAAAGAAGAAGAAAAGGGGGAGGGGAAAAAAAAGAAAGAAATAAATAAGCGGAGGATCTTAGGTATACACACAGAGAGTTCACGTCTTCTTATAAAACCTAAATTGACCCCACTAAGGACCCAAAAGTGACACTAGGGCTCCCACCACCTGCGCTATCCTCACTATCCCTAGGAACTTCCGCCCAATCCCGAGGACAGACATCAGGGTCCACTTCCTTCCGACAGAAATCCATCCCTACTTTGCAGTTTATATCCCCAAGATAAGTAAAGATCAAAAAATCAGCCACACTTAAGGAATGGTCAGTATGAAAGTTCCGCCATCCCTGAGCAAACCACATTTCTTCTATATCTCCATCCATGTCGAGCAGGACATTCCAAACACAACTGTTCGGACCTATAAGATTCACCACCCTTGATCCGAGCGCTCCCAAATGTTCATAAAAAAGTAATAGGAATTCTCAAAAAAATGGACGGAAGACAGAAATACTAGGAAGAAACGCCTTAAGGAAAGACAAAAGAGGAAGAGATCCATTTTTAAAAACCAAAAAGAGAAACCAACAAATTATCTTCCATCCCCAAACAATGTATATATATATATAGAAACAGCGTCGTATCAAAACAAAAATTATTACAGATCAGACAAAATTTAAAAATACCCAAACCTCGATTGAATACAATGAAAAGACCACACAAGCCTCCAACTAAGACCAACAGGTATTGATCCAGTACCACAACAACCTGACTAAACTCCTCCCCGGAACTAGCGCCTAAATTCGTAGACTAGGCAAATAGAAGTTGATATTAGAATAACGAAAATTTGTGGCAAACCTAATGCTTGTCCTTGAGCCGACCGAAAATTGACCCCAGTTTATTTATCACTCGGACTCAAACACAAGCATACTTTGGGAGTGGGGAATAATGTTATGGTCATATCTGGCACGATACGTGTCATAAATCCCATATAAAAGGTTTAAAATCTAAAACTGCCACTTGGCAGAATCCTTGACGTCCACCCGGCTTAATCTAGGCCAAACCCTTATCATCATCTCAACCCTCCATATAACTGACCCCAAAACCCGACCGAAACCCTTCTGCCTGGACAGAAAGGCAAAAGCAGACCTAAAATATTAATGACAAGGGAATAAAGTACATGATAGATCATTTCCGAGCAAAGATCTGGCATAGAAGACTAAACGTCTTAACTCCACTTTACACCAGATGGGACGCCAGTTGAAAAACAACCATCCCACTTGCTCCCATAAATTCCCCTCCCCCAACTTGCCCTACCAATGGACAAGATATTACCCACAGCCTTAAAGGCCCTATATAAAGAAGGGAGGTGAAAGATCTGAAGGTAAGAAAAATTGACACTAGAACTCTCTTCTCTTCTCTCCAAAATACTCCACTAACTTGACCATTGGAGTTGAATCTGGGCGAAAGGCCCACTCCAGTCGTTTTTCTTCTCCCGTGCAGTTTTTTTCTTATCATCCAGAAGAACAAAATCACTCTCCACTATCAGCTGTAAGCGTCCATACCAAAACAAATACAAATTTCAACAGTTGATCTGAATCGGATCGGATCCCGAGGGAAAGCCGATTTTCAACATAGACTCACTGTAGGTACATTAGTATGTCCAAACCATATAGATATCATAAAAATTAAAAGTGATAGCTAGAAAACATGGTCCTTTAGTGAACATCTTGATTCATGTGTATTTTTACTTTAATTTTTTTCATGTACTATTAAGGTTATTGGATAGCATGTATTGGGGTGATGTCGCCTTCATAGTATTTTAATGGATTATTGTCTTGGTTTGAAATTCAACTTCTTTTGGCTCAATAAAAAGTGAGAAGAAATGCATATAGATGTAATAGCTTAATGATTCCCAATGCGCAATCATTTCCCCCTGCAGTTCACTGGTTTTTTTCCTCTCTCCATACAGAATCAGATTATTATCAGTTTGATTATTTGTTGAGCCCTGAGGAACAGGTTTTAAGGAGATAAGTGCGAGAAGTTATGGAGAAAGAAATTGCTCCTATAATGACAGAGGTATTCCTCTATTTATCAAACCTCTAGATGCATGCTACTGGAATTATGTTTAGTTTTATTTTGTCAACAAGCAATAATGTTCCCATTAATTCTATTGATCAACATACTATTCCTTCATTTCTTGTATGCAATTTTCATCTTTAGGGTATGTAAATAGGTCTCAAGCCTGAACTCAAGAAACCAATCTTGCGTCGTAATAATCAGGTGGAGGCTGGAGCTGCCATGCTTAATGTACCTATCATGTTGTGGTTAATTATTCCTATCATATAAAGTTGTTTGTAAGAGATGTTGAAGATAAATCTAGCAACATGTTTATATTAATCAATGATTACATAAATTAAGATTTCATGCAGACTTTTGTCAGAAGTCTTCGGTTTAATTACCAGAATTTTGAGTTAGTCCATCTGTCACAAGCCCAAGGCTACCATTTGAAACTTCTCAAGACTGCACCAGTCATACATACTGTTGAATGAACATAGATGGATTCAGTGTCGCAAGATCAACTAATTTTTTTTTTATTTGTGTGACCTATTATTCTTGTATGCTATGGGGTGATTTTATGTTTTAGTGTATAAATTGAAACCGCCTTGTTTTTCTGGATCTTCATGAATTTGATTTATGAATCTTTTACTTATGAAGTACTAGGAGAAGGCAAAGTTCCCTTACCATGTTATTCCTAAGCTTGCTTCCCTTAAAGTTGCTAGGGTAACAATTAAGGTACCTTACATATTCTACTAGATTGAACATGAGAAATGTTAAAAAGGCACTTAGAGAATTTGTCAATAGGGATATGGATGTCCAGGGCTCTCTTTCACAGGAAAGGAAAAAAAAAACAATCCTGTAAAAGCAAAGCAATAAGTCACTTCCAACCTAGAAAGTACTGACCTTGATTCTAAGAAGGTGCCATGGCCGGAAGATGGATCGATCGATGAGGAACTCCTTCTCTGGGGCTTCAATTAGATCGAAGATGAGGATCAAGATCGAGATGGTGTTATGACGTCGAGGGAGTTGGCCAGTGCACGGCGCTGTTTCATAAGTTAATAAGAAATGACGCCATTAATGAAAGTTTAAGTTGTTGACCCGATAAGGATCCCGATAGTATCAATAGTGTCGATTTTATCAAGTATTTTATCAATTTTAGTAAATCAATTTTAAATAAGTTTGAACAACTACACAACATAAATTTTAATAATAATAATAATAATAAAATCTTATATTTTTTCTTTGTTTTTTTACGATTACAACCCTATTATATATATATATATATATATATATAAGATATTTACCCTTTCTTACTCATGTGACATGTGCTCCATCAATACACCACTCTCCATCCATTAGCGGAGGTGTTTCACCCAATTTATCAACTCTCACAATAGCACCCTACACTTCACCCTATTGCATGATCCTCATTGTCTATGCTCATTTGTCCATTTGAGAATTTTCAAAGGATTTGGAATTGAGTAGTTAATTATACCAAAAACTAAGGGCGTTTGGTTTGTTTTCGGTTTTTTGTTTTCTGAAAAAACGAAAAAACGCTGAAAAGAAAAGGATTTTTTTGTTGCCTCTTAAGAAACTGAAAATTGGAAAAGTTGTTTTGTTTGATTTATTGGAAACTGTTTGCAGAAATAGAAAATGTAAAAATTGTTTGGTTTATTATAAAACTTTTTAATATGTTTCCAATGATTTTATCAAATATGTATATACAGTTTTTTTTAGTATTATAAAATAATATAATAAATCAACAAATAGAACTATATACCAACATAAGCAACTGTAATAACAATAATAAAAAGTTTATAGAATGGGTGTTTTACCATATAAGTCCAGCTAGAACAGCTTCCATAAAACAAATAAAAGAACTAACGAGAGTTCAAACGTTTCCATAATCCAAATAATAAATCAAAGTTTAAACATACAATAAAACCAAAGTTCAAATATCCAATAAACCAAAGTTCAAGCACTGTTAATAAAACTAAAGTTCAAACAGACAAAAATATATTATGTCTCAACCAACTACTTCATCCCTTTAAAGATTTTGCAACCATGCAAGTCTTCTTACCTCCGACACTCTGATGAACATGTTCCTTGTTTACCCTATCCGTGATGATGCATATGTACTTCATACTGTATGGGGAGGCTGAGTATAACTCTTAATGTATTCGAGCCCTTGGAAAGGAAGGGTATTTATCCTACAGGATACCCTGGAGAATACACCTACGTGAGTGTGATCAGAGGTCCTGATCTATAAGAGCCGGGCACTCTCTAAAACACGCATGAGCAGATACTGGGGGAATGACCGTAATGCCCCAAACCGCTAGGCTAGGCTCACAGAGCCAAGTATTGTGTGCCCTTTGGGTGAAGTTTGTCACTTAAGTTGCAAATTCAAGGCATAGTCCATTTACCTCTGTGAATGAATGAATCCCTTAGTGGATAGATGAAGGTTCAAACCCGAAAGGTAACTTTGTCAAAAACACAGTATATAGCAGCACTTCACAGGACTTTCCGTATTTCCAAAATTTTGAATTTTTGGTGGGGGATTGTCATGAAAAAATATAAAAATTATGGGGTTTGTTTTGTAAAACCTTTTACGTTCATATGGCATGACTGTTTATTATCAACAATGAATGGTCTATAGTGGTATAACTGATAACAACATACTTGGGACATTTTCTTGTTGGCTTGTGTAGCTGATCTAGCATTGGGATAATTGCCTTAATTTGTGATAGCCATCCTTTTTATCCATCGTCAGAAATCTGAATCCATGAAATGTTTCTGGGATGTTTGTTCTTAAGTGTCTTTGATGTTTTGCTTGGTAATTCAATTTGCAGGCAAATAGATTTGGTTCCATTGCTACAACTTGGCTTCTTGGCAATTTTGTGTAGTCCTTCCTACAAAGCTCTGGAACTTTTGAAGTTTACTACAATGGGGACTTGGTAAGTAATCCACCATTTTGTTCTCCTGTTATTGGATTTTTCTATGCAAATGATGGTTCAAATAATGGAATATCTACTTTCGCAAATAACTGAATTTTTTTCATAGCTACTATGTTGATCATTTTAGGTTTTGTTATTTACTGCATGATCAATTTTGTTGTTCTATTTTACCTTATATCCAACCTGTTTTGCCAAATTTTGTTGAAAGCACACCATGCTTGCAGCTTCAGCATATCTAGTACCCTTTGAAAAAGACCATCCATCTCAAGTTCTTATTTGATTTTAAGGCGTAGATTGCCTCTGTGATCTTCAGAATTTTTTATACATACATCCATGTGAGTCCATGGTTGAAGATCTTGTGGGTTGCAATTTGCAACTTCCTATATTCTCTCCTTGCTAAGATGTCATGAAAGAAAAATTGCCTCTTTTCTATATGTAATCTTGTTGTCCTTTATTTTTCTCTTTGCATCTCTTTTTAATTTTTCTTTCTTATCAAATTCCTCCCTCCTTTCTTTTATTTCTTCAAAAGCTTTCCCACTTATGCATGTTGTTATTATATCCTAAGTTTGATGTCTTTTAAATCTAAGATTGCTCACAATTTTTCCTAGTTACTTGCTTCTCTAAATTTGCTAGATGCAAGGTAGATCCCTGGATGGTCTTTTGTTATTTTGTTTTTTTTCCCATAATTATGTTGTTTTTTTAGAAGCATTTTCATTCATTCGATATGACTGAGCTTTTTTAGTGTTTTATTAACAATGCAGAATTACATGTTATGTATGTTGATGTTAATTGTTACTATGTTGCTTTGGGATCAGGTTTTCTCAAAACTAAGGGAGCGTAGATTCCTGATAAGTGTTCATTTGAGCATAATTCTATACTATATTTTTGTGGACTTGGCATGAGATTTTAAGGATTTGTTGCCCACTCGTACTCAAGATTTGCTTATTTTTATCAGCAGGCCAAAATAAGAGGACCTCGGAGGAAAGAAAGCATTTTAGTAGAAGCCGGGACCCCGAAGCAGTTAGAAGGACTCATACGGGCTAGTATACGGGATGACATACGGCCGTATACTAGACCCCGGGGAACATACGGTCCAGAATACGGCCCGCACAACAAGCAAGCTGAGAAGTAGCCCGTATACAGGCATATATACGGCCCGTATACCGGCCCGTATGGAGGTGGCTAGCCCGTATATGGGCTGACATACGCCCATATACGGGCCCGTACATCGTTAAAAATGGGCGATCTGCAGGCCTGGCCGAGGGGTAACTCAGTAAATTGCACCCTCTAAACCCCATGAGTATAAAAGGCGAATGTGAGAAGGGTTTAGGGGGGCTTGGCTGCTAGGGCAAGGGAGAGACCTTGGAGAGGGCTTGGAGGTTGATCTTCTTCAAGGCATAGGAGCAGGAAGAGGGAAGATCAAAGAAGGAGAAGCGAGAAGCTATCAACGGTGATTGCGCAAATCTCATTTATCATGTATTTCTTGCTTTCTTGTATCTTCATTGTGGATTGTTGCCCCCCTTTCATGGAGGGCTAATTTTGTAGATGCTTGGGTAGTTGGTGAACCCTTGGATATGTGCTAATCAATGTTTTCTCTCTACTTTAATTACTTGATTTCATTGTTGAGTCTATTGGATGTTTTAATGTAAGTTGATCCCTCTACGTTGCGAGAGCCCGGAGGGATCTTAAGTGAGTCCATCACTGGGGAAGAAGCGAAGGCCTCCCGTGTGTAGACCATCTCAATAGAAAGGATTACTTGAGTACAGGGAACAGGGTACTTAGGAGAGCGACCCCTTTAGATGTATTATTCCCGTAATCCTTCCAAGACATAGGTTCGAGAACATCATCGGTAAGGGCACTAGGATTAGTAGCTCACCTCGGGATTAGAGAGTGAGCGAAAGCATGATAGGAACCCTTGGCCAACAGAACAATCAAGTAATTAGAGTAGAGAAGGGCATTTATATATTTGAAGTCCAAGGGGGATCCAATTACCCGGGCATCCCCTTTTCATGATCATTTAACTCCCAGAAGCATTCAATTCCCCAAGTTTAAGTTTCCTTAAATCAATTTAGAACTAGCTTGACTACTCATCGTCTCGGATTGACTAGATAGTAGACAATTGGTAAATACTAGTACTTCTTTCTCCACATTGGATCGACAACCCGACTTCTATGTCCACTCTTATTACTTGATCACGACCCGTCCACTTGCGGTTTTAAGCGCATCAAGTTTTAGGCGCCGTTGCGGGGAGAATTAGAATACTAGGAAAACTAAGCGTTTACTACTTTGAGTCGTTTTATTTGTTGCTCTTTTATCTCTTTTATTTCTTTTCTTGGTTTTGTTTACGTTTGTGCGTTTAAGCAATGTGAAATACTAATCCTCATACCTTGACCGTATTGCGAGGGGGCCACATGGTTATGTCTAGGAATGAGCTATTTGGACAAAATTTGGAAGCATTTGGATAGATGGATAGAAGAGAAACTAACCAATCAATCCAAAAATTTATCGGGGGAACGGTTGATGGAAACCACCCCAATTGAAGCAGTATGTGCCTTGTGGGAATCAGAGGTTAGCCCAACGTCAAGAGAGATAACGCAAGAATGGACATACGACGAAGGCACACCGTGTGATGACGACTTGTTAACGAAGTCTTTAAATGAACAGAATGAATTCCTTTGGCACTTCAGGAAACCCCCTCTGGAAGAGGATGCACTTCACGATCGAGCAGCCATGAACATCGACCTCATTCAGGATGAAGACCACAACAACACATCTTCAGATTGAGGAAGAAGAGCCCGCGGTCGAATCGGAAAGAACCGATGAAAATTTGAAGAAGCTAAAACCATCGATTGGTTGAACGCGCATGATTAGAGTTGAAAGAGTTCTTTGAGTAATCTCGAATACGCCTTCTTAGCCGAAGACTCAAAACTTCCGGTCATCATTGCGTCTGATTTGTCGAGCTCACGGAAAGAGAAGCTACTTCAAGTCCTCGAGAGACACAAGAAGGCCATAGCATGGAAAATATCCGACATCAAGGGGATCAGCCCATCTTTCTGCACACACAAGATCCTTATGGAAGACAACTACCGACCCTCTATCCAACCTCAAAGAAGGCTAAACCCAAACATGCAGGAGGTAGTGAAGTCAGAAGTACTCAAGCTCTTGGATGCCGGAGTAATTTACCCCATCTCCGACAGCGCATGGGTGAGCCCCGTTAGTGTGGTACGAAGAAAGGAGGGATGGCGATGGTCGCAAATGAAAAGGATGAATTAATCCCCACAAGAACGGTCACCGGTTGGAGGGTGTGTATTGATTATAGAAAGTTGAACGATGCCACGCGGAAGGATCATTTTCCCCTACCGTTTATTGATCAGATGTTGGAGAGATTAGCCGGGCATTCTTATTATTGCTTCCTAGATGGCTTTTCTGGGTATATCTAAATTCCCATTGCTCCCGAGGACCAGGAGAAGACCACATTTACTTGTCCATATGGTACTTTTGCTTACCACTGTATGCCATTCGGGTTGTGCAATGCACCAGCCACTTTTCAACGATGCATGCTAGCAATCTTCGAAGACTTCGTGGAGAACATCATGGAGGTATTCATGGACGACTTTTCAGTCTTTGGGGATTCATTTGATATATGCCTTGCAAACTTAGAAAAGGTGCTAAGCAGATGCGAGGAAACCAACTTGGTACTAAGTTGGGAGAAATGCCATTTCATGGTCCAAGAAGGAATTGTCTTGGGTCACAAGATCTCAAGCAAGGGAATCGAAGTGGACAAAGCCAAGGTGGACACCATTGAAAAGTTGCCTCCTCCGACTTCAGTGAAAGCTGTTAGAAGTTTCTTGGGGCACGCTGGTTTCTATAGGAGGTTTATAAAAGACTTCTCCAAAATAGCCAAGCCGTTGACCAAATTGCTGGAAAAGGATACTCCTTTTGAGTTTGACGACGGGTGCCGGGCGGCTTTCACCACATTGAAGGAGAAGCTGGTACAAGCTCCGATCATTATCACCCCAGATTGGAGCCTCCCATTCGAGCTTATGTGTGATGCAAGTGATCATGCAGTTGGTGCAGTTCTGGGGCAACGAAGGAACAAGCACTTCCAACCAATTTACTATGCTAGCAAAACTTTAACAGATGCTCAAGCGAACTACACAACCACGGACAAAGAGCTTCTTGCTATAGTGTTCGCGTTTGATAAGTTCCGACCTTATTTGGTTCTCTCCAAGGTTATAGTATACACCGACCACTCGGCTCTACGCTATCTCATGACTAAACCGGGCCTTAAGCCAAGACTAATTAGATTGGGTGTTGTTTATTCTGAGGAGTTTGATTTGGAAATAAAAGACAAGCGGTAGCCGAGAACCTAACTTAGCCGATCACTTATCCCGATTGGAAAACCCAAATAGAGATTTGTTGAAGGAAAGGGATATCAAGGAAGAGTTCCCAGGAGAATACTTGTACAATATTCAAGTGTCACAAGGACAAACCCCGGTGATGAGTGCAGAGAAGGAGACACCCTGGTTCGCTGACATTGCAAATTATCTGGTGGTTGGATCCCTTCCCAAGTATTATAACTACTCACAGAAAAAGAAGTTTTTCGCGGACTTGAAATACTATACATGGGATGACCCTTACTTGTTTCGTGTGTGTGCCGATCAAGTCATAAGAAGGTGTGTCTCGAGGGAAGAAGGACTGAGCATCCTGGAACATTGTCATGCAGGACCTGCGGGTGGGCACTACAGCGCAAACAAAACAGCACGGAAGATCCTCGATACGGGGTTTTACTGGCCAACCTTATTCCATGATGCACAAGGATTCGTGTGATAAGTGTCAAAGATTCAACAACATATCGAGGCGGGATGAGATGAGATGCCCCAGAACTCAATTCAGGTGTGCGAAGTATTCGATGTGTGGGGAATTGACTTCATGGGCCCTTTCCCAACTTCACGCGGAAACAGATTCATTTTGGTGGCGGTGGATTACGTGTCGAAATGGGTAGAAGCACAGGCCCTACCATCCAGCGATGCGAGGGGGGTCGTTGGATTCCTCAAGAAATTATTTTCCCGTTTTGGCACTCCACGAGCCATTATTAGTGACCGCGGAACACACTTTTGCAATGCTTAATTCGCCAAAATCCTAAAGCGATACAACGTTATCCACCGCACTTCCACACCATATCATCCTCAAACAAGTGGGCAGGTTGAGGTGTCCAACAGACAATTGAAAAGAATTCTTGAAAAGCGAGGTGGCGAGTCGAAAAGGCTGAGACAAACTAGATGACGCCCTCTGGGCCTATCGCACTGCATATAAAGCACCAATTGGGAGTACCCCCTACAGACTTGTCTATGGCAAGGCATGTCATCTACCGGTCGAACTTGAGCACAAAGCCTACTGGGCAACCAAATTCTTGAATTTTGACACCTCACTGGTGGGAGCTGAGCGAAAGTTCCAATTAGATGAGCTTAAAGAGTCAAGACTATTTGCATATGAAAGTTCAAGATTATACAAGGAACAGGTCAAGAAGCGCCATGACCAAGCACTTAAGCACGATAAGCAATTCAAGGAAGGGGATCAAGTATTACTTTTCAATTCAAGACTCAAATTGTTCCCAGGGAAACTGCGATCCGATGGTCCCGGCCTTTCACCGTTACCAAAGTCCACACCCATGGGGCTGTCGAGATTTATCACCATGCTCGGGGCACATTCAAGGTAAACGGTCAACGGCTCAAGCTATACCATTATCGATGCTTTAAAGGAGGAGCCAATGAAAACTACAAGGTATTCGAACCCCCGTAAGGTAATATCCAGGTACGTCAAGCTAGTGACGTTAAACAAGCGCTTCTTGGCAGGCAACCCAAGCTCTTGAAATGTTTCTTCATTTGTTTTAATACAATCTTTTATTTTTCTTCAGTAGCTAGATCTTATGGTTGAAATAAATGATTGAGATGTATGATGTCCATCTCCATTTTATGTTGTGTCATCATGCTGGTTGTTAGTCCATTGATAGTCCCAGACTATGTGCTTATTATTAGGGAAAGCGAGGAGAACTTGGGTGAATTGTCACGGATTGGTTTGCATAAGCCAAACCAGAGGCCCTACAGAGCTCACATCTGACCTACCATACGGCCGTATGGAGCTCCAGTATCTGAGGGAAGTCACACGGCCTGTATGCTTGGCCGTATATGATACCCCCAGGCGGTATCACGAGGCTGATATCACGGCCATTATCTGGCCCGATATCTGACCGGGGTTCGGTGTTTTAAAAAGGGGCACATTCACCCCTTTCCTCTTTATCATCTCCTAGCCGCCCCATCCCGCCGGTGCGTCGACCCGAGACTTCTCCTCGCCAAGACATCCTTTCTCTCTAGTTTTGGGCTTCATTCTCCCCTAGGTATGCACTTTAACGCATTGATTCATCGATGTTTTTCATTTTCACCGTTTTAGAAAACCTAGGGATTCAATGAAATTGATTTGAATGAATTTGTTGCTCTTCTTGTCAAATTTATGCTTGAATGTATTGATCTAAGGCATGTGGAGATGTTTGGAAAGAGATTAGGGTGAAAATGTATGTAAATGTGGGGATTATCCACCATAGGGGCCGGGCGGATTAATGGCTACGATGCATACTGGCCATTATAGCAGCCCAGTATGGCCCCAGTACCCCATACGGGCTAGCATACGGCTGGAAGACCGTATAGGGTCTATTGAGGGCCATAGTGCGCATTATATTTTAAAATTGTTATAAACCCTTGCCAGCACTAACATCCTTTTCGACTTCCCCTTGCAGACATGCCGAAAAAAGTGGTCACTTCAAGAAAGGAGGACGGCGAGGATCCTCCTCCGGACCTCGATTCGAGGAGTCTACGGTTCTTCCGCGCTATCAAAGGCTAGCCGCCAAGCCCTTTGGGGGGCCTTGTGATATATCGATTGGGGCGTCACCACTGGTTGGGGATCCATGGCCAGTCTGAGAGCATGTTGAGGGGTTGGTGGATGGGACAAGATATTCTCCATCAACCACGAGACATTTCGAGAAGCGACCTTTGGAGGTCCTTAGCACATTCGAGGCGGACGGAGTCCCGTCTTGAGGCGAGCACTCACGGCGATTTCTTTTCGACTTTAGGGAGAAGAGGACCATGAGCTACACCTGCTTCGCCTTATACATGGGCTTCTACGACCGGGAGGCCCTCCACACTCGGGAGTACCGCGAGCTCCTCACCTCTTTCCCCGAGCACATTATCACCCCCGCACGTTATTGGATTCAGCTTGGGGGGAACCACGGGAACCACAAGGCGAGCCTTATGTCCGACCCAGTCCACCGATTCGTCCATGCTCTCGTCAGCCGCTCCATCGCAGGGCGAGATGATAGCACTGGAGTGGTCACGGTCACCGACCTCTTCATTTTATATAGCATTTTTGAGCGGGTGCCTATCCACCTTGGATACGTCCTCGCCGACTATTTGGTGCACTAGGGGACCCACACCCGGCTGCGGACGATCACGGCAGGGCCCTACATCACTCGCCTCATCATTGGCATGGGCCTCGAGGAGAGGACGGAGGACATGGAGCGACTTCAGCTCATGGTGGCTCTGGGGATGAGCACATTATGCCAGATGGGGCTCGTCCGACACGCAGGGGGCCGATATAGACTGGTGGGCCAGAGCGTCGACAGCTCTGGCGATGAGGAGGAGTCCGACGATGAGGACTCAGACAACCCACCCCTAGGTGAGCTTCCACCTTCTGCAAATCGGAGCCGAGTCGCCCGCCTGGAGGAGCAGATAGCGGACATCCGGGCCACCCAGGACACGATTCTCACGGAGCAGCGCCGCTTGGGAGACCAGTTTGCAGAGCTGTCCATCTTTATCCGTGGGCACCCGGCCTTTACACCCCCTCCAGCACCAGCACCACCAGCAGATGACCCACTTCCTGAGCACTTGGACGCATTTCTTTCATTCTTGTTGTTGAGACTTGTTTTACTTTGCATTCTCTTTTTATATGCTGTATTTTGTGGACTTATTAACTCATTTGCGTACCATGTTTAGTCAGCAAGGGCATCACCCTGCTACACTCATTCTCCTTTTATAGACTCCATTGCTCTCCTCTCATGTTTTATTGAGCTATAATGATCTTCTCTTTGCTTTGCAGAAATGAAAATTTGAAACAACAACACAGTAGTGGCCATGTATCGAATTAAGTAGACAACACTTGGCACACCAACATAGCAGGGAAGTTTGGTTCACCTTTCTCCATGCAATATTTCATCTTTGATATTATTGCGTACATTGAGGACAATGTACAATTTTAAGTGTGGAGATAGGTCGCTACCTATTGAATTGTAGATTTATTGCAAATTCTTAAGTGTGGAGATAGGTAGCTCATAGATGAGAATCCATTGCAAATTTTCATGATAGTACATATGACATGATTTTATTCCTAGAACACCATCATAGAACTCAAAATATTTTTGAATTCTCCTATGACATACCATGGAAATCTAGAGAAAATCTTTGTGAAATTCAAAATCTCTAGTAACAATAGATAACCCATTGCCATATTTTGTTGACTTTAATTGCTAAGCATTACTCTCAATGGCTCCAAGAGGCTTCGTGGCACTAGTTAAGCCTCTAACCCTTCATAATTTAGCCTAGTGGACAAGTAAGAGAAGAATAAAATAGCATGTACATAATAGTTTAGTTATTAAAGAAATAAAGACATGTTCCGCTACTTAGTGAGATGAAGTAGTTTGGGGTCCCGGCCCTTAATCAGGGTGTTCCTCAACTCGAAAAGTCACTTCTAAGTATGAACATATCTAGGTAGAGTTGTAACCCTCTAAGTACCTGGGTGTTCTGGTGCCTAAACAACATGTGCATCCTAAAGAAAAGAGGACCTACACTCTACACTGATCTTTAGCATGGGAAAGTCGGATCCATTAGAGATGCCCTACCCAAAAAAAAAAAAAAAGAGAAAATGTGTATATAAAATTTAAAGCTTCTCGAACTTGTCCACCATTTGCTCAATATATAGAGGGTTGGTTGTCATGAAACTTAGGGCCTCAAGGATCTTCTAGAGTCCATTGAGGGTATGCTTATCTTGCTAAGACTTTAGAACATGGCATGTGGAGTGAAGATGTTCATCTAGAGCCGCAATGAAACAAGACACAAGATCAGTCTAGGTCCCGGTGTGGAAATAGGAGAATGCGAACTTTTGATGGTGAACTTGGAATGAAATTCATGTATGACTTACATAGCCAAGAAAATGAACACTTATACCTTTGTTTGTTGTTTGAATTTTCTTTGCTTGGGGACAAGCAAACCTCTAAGTGTGGAGATATTTGATAAGTGTTCATTTGATCATAATTCTATACTATATTTTTGTGGACTTGGCATGAGATTTTAAGGATTTGTTGCCCACTGGTACTCAAGATTTGCTTATTTTTATCAGCAGGCCAAAATAAGAGGACCCCGGAGGAAAGAAAGCATTTTAGTAGAAGCCGGGACCCCGAAGCAGTTAGAAGGACTCATACGGGCTAGTATACGGGATGACATACGGCCATATACTAGACCCCGGGGAATATACGGTCCAGAATACGGCCCGCACAACAATCAAGCTGAGAAGTAGCCCGTATACGGGCATATATACGGCCCGTATACGGGCCTGTATGGAGGTGGCTGGCCCGTATATGGGCTGACATATCGCCTCGTATATCTGGCCCGTCATATCGTTAAAATTAGGCGTCTGCGCAGGGCCGAGGGTAACTTCGATGAAATTGCACCCTCTAAACCCCATGAGTATAAAAGGCGAATGTGAGAAGGGTTTAGGGGCTTGGCTACTAGGGCAAGGAGAGACCTTGGAGAGGGCTTGGAGGTTGATCTTCTTCAAGGCATAGGAGCGGGGAAGAGGGAAGATCGAAGAAGGAGAAGCGAGAAGCTATCAACGGTGATTCGCATAAATCTCATTTATCATGTATTTCTTGCTTTCTTGTATCTTCATTGTGGATTGTTGCCCCCCTTTCATGGAGGGCTAATTTTGTAGATGCTTGGGTAGTTGGTGAACCCTTGGATATGTGCTAATCAATGTTTTCTCTCTACTTTAATTACTTGATTTCATTGTTGAGTCTATTGGATGTTTTAATGTAAGTTGATCCCTCTACATTGCGAGAGCCCGGAGGGATCTTCGTAGTCCATACGGGGGAAGAAGCGAACGCCTCCTCGTATGTAGACCATCTCCAATAGAAAGGATTGCGAGTACACCGGGAACCCGGGTACTTAGGAGAGCGACCCCTTTAGATGTATTATTCCCGTAATTCTTCCAAGACATAGGTTCGAGAACATCATCGGTAAGGGCACTAGGATTAGTAGCTCACCTCGGGATTAGAGAGTGAGCGAAAGCACGATAGGAACCCTTGGCCAACAGAACAATCAAGTAATTAGAGTAGAGAAGGGCATTTATATATTTGAAGTCCAAGGGGATCTAATTACCGGGCATCCCTTTTCATGATCATTTAACTCCCAGAAGCATTCAATTCCCCAAGTTTAAGTTTCCTTGAATCAATTTAGAACTAGCTTGACTACTCATCGTCTCGGATTGACTAGATAGTAGACAATTGGTAAATACTAGTACTTCTTTCTCCCTGTGGATCGACAACCCGACTTCTATGTCCACTCTTATTACTTGATACGACCCGTCCACTTGCGGTTTTAGCGCATCAATTCCCCAGTGAAATGGAGTTGCAAGAGCTAATCCGCAGGAGATTATCTGCTCCATATTTTCCGAACCATTCCTGAATTTTGTGAGCTAAACCCCAGTGAGCTGGAGTTGACCCGTAGGAGTATATACATATACTACATAGCTTCATGGAGTTATAATAGAATTTAGAGCCTGTTAACTGATGATCCTTATATGGAAGGCACTTACCCATATGATAAGATAACTGCTACTTTTAACGCCAGTGTTATAATAGTATCATGTCGTAGATGAGATCTTATGGGCGAGGAATAAAAGACCCTTTGTCAATTGTTATTTATTTATTTATTACTTTTAGTGGTTGATAAGACAATTTCAACTATGATTCTTGAAAATTAAAAGGAGGTTCATATTACTAGTGGACAAGTTGTTTTTGTTAAGGACCACACATCTCTTTTGGAAAATATTAATATAATAAATTAGTTGATCATAAACTAACCCATAAACTAGGGCAACTTTTTAATCTTTTCGTTGGCCGGTCTGTTCAGAGAGAAATGATTTCTACTATATCATAAGGATCACTCTTATTCTTTGTTGTAAGTAAATACTAGCAATCAGTACAAATAATTTGAATTGTAGCTACTAGCTCTGATATCGATAGTTCTATGCACATTAACCACAGCAAAATAAAAACAATTAGTTACCCCCAAAAGGAATGAGAATAAAAACACTGTCAAAAATTTGGCATCCTTTAAAATCATCATATTTTGTAGACGAGCTCAATTCCTAGCAGGTTGAAACACTTCCTCATAACCATAGCAGTTGCCTCACATACGAGCAACCTGCTAGTTCCTTTAGGGGACCTAACAACCTGTTTACCACTTAAATCACACTAAAACTTTGCTGATAAACAATTCAATACAACACTACTAGAATGAATAATCATTATCATATTTGAGAAAATAACCTCCAAACAGTCCTAGGTAGGGGCTAATAGATATAAAAAAGAGATGCATATAACACACATGCAAGTGTACCTGGCAGCTTGTATAAAATCCATAAACTTTATCAAATAAGTCATAAATATATTCAAACAATACATTCAGTAGCAGATTGGTACAAGCCTCCTCAACTATTTGGGACAAAAAAAGGAAAAACAATGAACCAAGATTTTGTCTAAAAGAAGAATATTTTGGTACAAAGATGCATAACTCACAACATTCTTTATTATATCTTAAACCTAAGTGCATTATATCCTGAAAGAGCAAATTCATATATTGCATGCATCTTAACAAAAAGATTTAACCTGTTGATGCCAAAAACTGGTTCACCTTGCGCTTTGGTTGTTGTTGCCTCATTATCTGGTCTCAGCCTTTGACAAATGGTTGAAATTTGTAATTGATGTGGACGCTTACTTCAGGTTTCGAACATTGGATGCTTTGGAATGCCGGGTGTTCTGGAGGAATATGTGGAGGCGATCGGATCGATGAGGATGATCGGAATTGTCACCTTTTGGTTTCTGGTTACTTGGGTGAATCTGTAAAAAGGAGAGGGAAGTGATCGGAATTGGGCCTTTCTGCCCGGATTTCACTCCGATGATTAAGTCAGAAATCCTGTGAGAAAGAAGAGGGTTTGGTAAACCTTTAGACTTCTTTGACATAGGTTAGTTGATTGTTCAAGTCCCCTTTCTTACTATAGTTGTTCTTCTTTTATAGAAAAGTTGAAGGTGGTTTAGGAAAATATCTGGAAAGGTGGTTGTGGAAATATCTCGTGAGGCGGTGAGAAAATATATGCCTATTGTGTAGGTAAGTAGAAAATATCTACCCACTGTAGAGGTAAATGGTTAATATCTACTTACTGTAGAGGCGTTAGATATTTTCTTCCTTAGGAAATTATGTGGCCATGAGCACCTCAGGTTTCGGATAAGAAGGTTTTGGGTTTAATTAATTCCGATCGGATTTGTTTGTAGAGATGAAAATAGTTGAAAGATAGCAAATGCCTCATTCTCAATTATCGAGCGGAATTTCGCTAGAAAAGCAGTAACAGAAGATTTAATATTAGGTGGTATTGCCACGTGGGAGGGATGTGGCCCCGTACTTAACACGTGGCCATTTGGGTAGGTGACACGTGTTTTGTCAAATATTTCCGTAACATTAGTCCCCCCCAAAGTGTACTTGTTCGAAAAATTTGAGTGAGGAGTGAGCTAGCCGCACTTTTCGCTTGGTTTGAGAACATGTATTTTCCTTAGTTGGCAAGTCTATATAGGTGTAGATATCTGTCTCTAGGATGGTAAGGCGCACATGCTTTTAATAGGCGACTGACACTTGTTTCTTTTAGCCAATTTTTTGTATTGTCTTTCGTTGTTTTGAATCGAGGTATGAATACACTGAATCTTTCTCCGGAGATTTTGCCTATAGTATCAATAGGTTTTTCTATTTAAGGAGCTTTTATGGATAGTGTTCCTTATTCATTCTGTTCTTATCTTTGTACAATGACTCTTCCTCAGCGTTTATCTTTTTTCAAGTTTTTCACTTTCACTCTTTCTACTCGTCATTTGCGAATTCCAGTTTCTTTTTATTAACACCTAGAGGGATTGAGTATTGGAGTTGTTCACTTGGTGAATTCGAACAGCTGCATATGTCAGTCACTTCTGGTTATTGATGAGGACACAGGTGAGATCTGTTTTGAGGATGGGTGGGAGATTTTCCATATTGATCACGATGTTGAGGCGGGAGATCTTCTAGTTATTACCTATGCAGGGGGCACAGGTTTCGAATTTGAAATATTCGGAAGTAACTCCTGCCGCAAAGAAGTGGACCCTAATCTCCGCCCACGCGTTTTGCCGGGGTTTCCTAGTGATGACGAGGATAGCGACAGTTGTGGAAGTCCGTGCATCTCTTCCGAATTTTGTCCGAGCGAGTCATCGGATGGATCCATTGGATCCATTAACTAGGAAAACTCCGATGGATAATAGTGTTTGTTATGGCTCGGGTTTAATGTAACTGTTTTTGTCATGAATAAATAAAGTTCGTCGTTTTGTTTATAAACTCTTTGATTTCTTCAAGGAATGATCGCTGGTGATCCTATGTTGGGATGTGTGTTTTGTCTTTTTTGGTATTAGCTTTATTTTTTACATTGTACAACACCTATTATTCCCTGGGGAGACACGTGTTTTTCACACTGTTTCTTATTTCAAGGGAGAAGGTGGCGCGACGTGCACGGTGTGTGCTTTGTCAACATCATGATGAGTGCGGCTACGCATGTGTGTCAGGCGGCGTTTGGTATGCTACGTTTGGTATACTGCCGTTTAAGATTGAATTTTGAATCATTTAAGAAGAAATAATGATGGTCATCTGAACGGTCCGGATTTGGGGACTTTTGGTTCAACGGTCAAATCGGGATGTAGTTTTGGGATCTAACGGCCAGGGGTTTATCTCCCTTTCATATAACAAGGCGGAGAAGGTTTATTTTGAAATAGTGCCTCCTTCAAACTCTCTTCTTCTCCGGCGAGCTCTGTTCTTAAATTTTCTGCGTTTTTTCACCTCTTTTTCTTCTAAGGTAATGGCTAGTGATTCTGGTGCATCTTCTTCCTCTAGTTCTTCTTATGAATCTGCTACTTCCCAACCACTTTCGATCCCTTCTCCGTCTGAACCCATAGTCTCTGCAGCCATGCGATTTGGGCGGAGTGCGGTGATGTTAGGTCCAGAGGTTTGAGGATTCATCCCAGCTTCTAGCGATGGGTAGAGGATCGACACCTTCATAAGCCTCCTTGAGCGGAAGGATGTTGATAGTTTGGTAGATAAGTATGAAATAGATCGATTCTTTGTTTCACTGTGTAGGGTTCCATATTCTCGGGAGAGGGCAAGTTCTCCTAGGGAGGGAGATAGCCATCTACCAAGATCGCTATTAGGGTAGTCTTAGGATTCCTCTTTTCTAATTTTGCCAAGGCTATTTTGGAAGAATATACGTTTGTGTCCTTATGATTAACTCTAAATTCTTGGAGATTGCTCAACGACTTTGTTATTGTGTTTAATAATTGTGGAATTGAAATCCTCTTGCATTGCGTTGGTTCCGTATGTTATTCAGTCTACACCTAGAGTCTAATATCGACTAGTATTACTTCTCGGCTCGTTCTGGGAGGAAGTTCTAGGCAAAGTCCCTACTTCCATTAAACGATGGAAGAGTAAGCTTTTCTTTGTCAAAAGTAAATCCGAGTGGGATGTCCGAACCAAGTGAGAGGTTCCCTAAACGGATATTGTTTGCGAGGAGATGACAAAAGCAGAGGAAGTTCTTTTAAAATCAATGGCAGGGATTTCTCGGGTTTACATGGATACTTTCTTGACAAAGGAAAATCTTCTTAGGTGTCGTTTAATAGTAGCTACTGGTAGGATTTATTTATGCATCTAACTTAGTTTAGTCTTGAGTCGTGATATCTAACATGCTTTGGAATTTATCCTTGTAGGAAATCCGATGGATGATGATTTGGATCTTGCTATGGGCATCTTGGCTTCTCTCGAGAATGAAGTTCATCCGCCCTTACCTCGTGGGCGAAAGAAGAAGGAAGTAGAGTCCAGCAAAGGTGTTGATACTTCCAAGGAAGAAAAAAAGAAGAGGAGGAGACAAGACGTCGATCCTCCAAAGAAGAGGGTTAAAGGCGACCCCGTCGTAGGGTCCTCCCAGGAGAGGAGAACGAATCCAAAGAATTCCGAGGACGCGTTAGGTCCGGGATTACGGGAGAACAGGCGAATTCGCCTCATCAAGAGATTCTCCCGGCTTTAGCTCCAATTCCAGAGGACCTCTCTCCTAGTCGGCCAGAGGATATCCTCCTTAGGGAGGTGAGGGTATACTTCTTAAGGTTATATGTTGTTCCGTTAAGATTTTTTGACTTAGTTTTATTTTATAGGTAGAGGTAGGAGAAGCGGTTTTTCTGGACAAGCTAAGGGAAGTAGATTTGGTTCTCAAAGGACCGGCAACTCAACGGAAGAAATTGCTTTCAGAGGATATCCCTTTTCGGGATGCCGCGTCCGTAAGGAATGTTTTGATAGCCATGAGGTCTGAACAGCTCTCTACTAAATTTTGAGAGGCTGGAAGGGAAGAGGCTACTCGCCAGCTTTTCCGTTCGGCTATGATGGTAAAAACTATACTTGTACTTCTTTTACTCCCTTGTTTGTTATTATCGCCTATAACTCGTTTTTTATTTCTGTAGACTACTCAATGGGCGGACCGAGTTAGCAATCTTTGTCAAGAAGACTTGACAAAGATGGAGGCGAGTAAGGCAGAGGTTGCCCAACTAAGCTCTAGGGTGGAAGTATTAGAGGAAAAAGAGAAGAAATAGCTTGCTGTTATTCTCGCCCATGAGCAAGATAAAGTGAGAGAGAGGCTTCCAGCAGGTTGGTCGCTATAAGCGAAGAGAAGAATGATTTAGCGGCCAAGCTTGTTAATTCTGAGGGCTCTCTTCGTACTACTGAAGGGAACATCAAGAAATTACAAGATGAATCCAACAGTTTGGAAGAGGAACTTAAATCTGCTCAAGCTGAGCGAGCTGAAGCTCGGTGGGAGTTAAAGTTGAAGATTGTTGATCTTCTTGCCTCCTCGAAATTTGGAGAAAGTTAAAGGGGAGTGTGACTCGCTAAAGGAAGACCTAGCTTCCAGACAAAAGGCTCCTAAATCCGACTCGCAAGAAATGAAAGATTTAAAAGAACGAGCGGACAAGTAGGAGAAGGAGGTCACTCGGCTTAGGGCGCAAGCGAAAGAGGGGGCTACACTTGTATATCCGTTGGTGCAACAGGTGGGTCACCATGTTCCTCCTGCGGAAGTTTTATCGATGGGGCTTGCTGGAGTTTTAAAGAAGTTTACGGAACTGAAGGAGCAGCAAATTATAAAGGCTCCAGAGGCCCCAACCCCATCATCTGAGATTCCGACTCAAACTTCCCAAGAAGCGGTTGAACATCAAGATCCTTCTTTAAGTAAAGATATAGAAGGTCCTAGTACTTAGGGATTTTTATGAGATGTTTTTATGACTATCCAAGTGTTTTGAATGTAACTTCTATTGATGGAAATGAAATACAAACCTTTATTTTGGTGAAGATTTATTTTCGAGTCATGATTACTTTTAACCATTTTAAGAAATCCTTCGCAAAGTCCTTCTTTTTCCATTTGGCTTGTAAGTTAAACTTCATGGCAAGTTCTTCTCTTCTGAGTCCAATCGTGGGACTTTGATTTGCTAAATAAGATACTTGTCTTTGTGAATCTTATTGTTGCCTCATATTTCAATCGGGATTTTTGCCCCATGCTCTGGATGAGAATTGTCTCTTATCCTTGTAGGATAATTTTTTCTGCCTCATCTTATAGGGACGAGAGATTTTTCTTTTGTCTCATCTTTTAGGGATGGGTTTTTCACCTCATCTTCATTCGGAATTTTTGAATAGAAATTTAAGTTTTATTTCATGAAACATGTAGGAGACTGCTACAAAATTCATTGATAGTAGCGTCGTAGGTGTTCAGCATGAAATGGACACTTGAGCGTTTTTCCTTCCATATTGACGAGATAATAAGTGCACACTCGAACAATCTTTTGTATGACATAAGGGCCTTCCCAGTTAGAAGTTAGCTTCCCCGTTCGGCTTTTGTTTCCTTGGAATTCATTTTCTCATAAGACCAGATCGCCGATTTGGAAGAAGACCCTTTTTACCCTTGTGTCGTAGAAACTTTTTACTCTTTGGCGATAGATTGTTACCTTTATTTCTGCAACATCTCTTCGCTCTTCAAGTAGGTCAAGTTCCGCTCGGAGATTCTTCTCATTTTCTTCTGATGAAAAAGTTTGTTGTGTCCGTAAGGTAGGCATTCCTATTTCTACAGGGATGACTGCTTCTGCCCCATAAGTAAGAGAGAATGGAGTTTCCCCTGTGGGGGTTCTTGTAGTTGTTCGATAGGCCCAAAATTTCGAAATTTCCACAACCCAATTGGTTCCATATTTGGACACCAGGGTTTTAAGAGCTGGGAGCAAGGAGCGATTCGTTACGTCTACTTGGCCGTTAGCTTGGGGATGCTTCACGAGAGTTAGTCCTGATTCAATTAGAGCTAGGAACAAATACTTTTAAAAACCTTGTTGTCAAATTGTCGCCCATTATCGATAATGAAGGCTAATTTCGAATCGGCCGGATCCGCAGTTCGCCATAAGAATCCTTGACAAGCCTTCTCCGTGATCTTGGCCAAGGGCTCAACTTCTACCCATTTAGTGAAATAATCGATAGCAACTATCAAAAATTTCATTTGTCGAGTCGAAGTAGGAAATGACCCTAGAAGATCAACCCCCCAAATAGCAAACGGTCGAGGACTGACAATTGGCGTAAGTAGTGTTGGCGGTCGTTTTTGAATCTTGGATTGCCGTTGGCAGGCATCACCTTTTCGAGCGAACGTCACCGCATCTCGAGTTAAGGTTGGCCAATAATAGCCTTGTCGAAGAACTTTATAACTCAAGGCCTTGCCTCCTATATGATCTCCTCCAATGCCTTCATGAATTTCTTGAAGGATATAGATGGCTTCGGTGGGCGTAAGCATTGCAAAAAGGGTTGTATATAGGACCGTTTATACAGATGTTCGCCAATCAGATTGTACTGAGCGGCTTTGTAAGAAATCCTTCTGGCTTCTGTCTTGTTGGATGGTGTAGGTCCACATTGCAGGTTGTTTCTGATGGGATCAATCCAACATGACTCTTCTTCTGAACTTTGTACTTCTCCCACCAGCCCCTCAATAGTTTTTGCTGGAAGGTACTGTAGATTGAAAGAGAGTTCTGTATCTCCATTAGGTGCAGTGGCTTTCTTAGATAAAGAGTCTGCCTCTTCATTTTGTGCTCGACGGATTTTTCCAATCCGAAAATGAGTGAAGTATGGAACTATTCTCTTCACTACTGTCTGATACTTGACCATATTCTCCTCCTTTGTTTCAAAACTGCCCAGTGTATGGCCAACAACTAGTTGCGAGTCGGAATATACATGTAGATGCTGAATTTTGAGTCCCCGGGCCAAATGTAGCCCTGCGATGAGGGCTTCATATTCGGCCTCATTGTTAGTCGCTCGGAATTTCAACTTAAGAACTGTTGAAATTTTCCACCTGGAGGGAGAATAAAGGACGAAACCTGCCCTTGATTTTTCTTCTGTTGCTGATCCGTCGACATATAAAGACCATGGGGTAATAGAGCTTTCTTTTGGATCTTGTCCCGGGATTACATCTCCATTCATGGGAATGGTTAATTCCGCGATGAAATCTGCTAGTACTTGAGCCTTGATCGCCGTTCGTGGCTTATAAGTGAGATCAAACTCACCCAATTCTATTACCCACTTGACTAAGCGTCCGGAATTTTCAGGTTTATGAAGAACTTGTTTTAGAAATTTGGTCAGTCAACACAATAACTTTGTGAGCTTGAAAATAAGGCCCCAATCTCCGATGCAGATGTGATAAGGCGAAAGCTAGCTTTTAAGTGGCGGATACCTTGACTCAGTCGTTAAGGATCTTACTGTATAATAGATGTGCTTACAATTCCCTTATCTTCTCTTATGAGAACTCCAACCGCCGAGAGAGCGGCTAAATAGATATAAAGCTCCTCTCCTGCTTGTGGTTTGGCTAGCAGCTGGGGCGATCGGAGATAATCTTTAAGCTCCTAGAAGGCTTTTTCACATTCTTCTGTCCACTCCATCTTTGGCGCTTTACGTAAGGCTTGGAAGAGTGCAAGGTTTTCTCTCTGGCTTTAGAGATAAATCTTCCGAGAGCTGCTAGGCATCCATTAAGCCGTTATACTTCTTTAAGGCTTTTAGGTGATCCCATGTCAAGAATGGCTTTGATCTTTTCTGGATTTGCTTCTATTCCTCTTTGAGTCAGTATAAATCCTAAAAATTTTCCTGATCGGACACCAAATGCACACTTGTTCGGATTTAGGCGCATATTGTAAGTCCGAAGTGACTGAAAGGCTTCCTGTAAATCCGATAGATGATCTTCGGTTTTTTGACTTTTTACCAAGATGTCATCTACATAGGCTTCGACATTTCTACCAATTTGTTCCTTGAATACTGTACTTATGAGCCTTTGGAAAGTGGCTCCGGCATTCTTAAGACCAAACGGCATCGCCTTATAGCAGTAAGTTCCCTTGCTAGTAATAAAGGATGTTTTTCTTCGTCTCCTTTAGCCATTCAGATTTGATTGTAGCCTGAGAAGGCATCTAAGAAACTGAACATTTCTTGCCCTGCCGTAGAGTCAACCAAGTCATCAATTGAAGGTAGTGGAAACGAATCTTTCGGACAAGCTTTATTTAGGTCCGTAAAATCCACTCACATTCTCCATTTTCCGGATGACTTTTTGACCAGAACCACATTAGCCAACCGGTCTGGATAGTGCACCTCTCGGATAAATACTGCCTTCAAAAGGGTTGACAATTCTTCTTCTACAGCCTTCTGCCTTTCTGGGGTGGAATTTCTCCTTTCTACATTTACTTGTGTTTGAGCGACCGCTCTATCTTTGAGGTGGTGTTCAATGACATCACGTTTTACGCTCGGCATGTCCTCTAAGGATCAAGCAAAAAGATCAGAATTCGTCCTTAGTATTGCCATGAGGTTCTTTTGCTGTATTGTTGTCAAATCCGCACCAATCCGCACGGTACGCTCCAATCTAGTTGTATCCAGAGGAATGATAAGCAATTCCTCAACTGGGGTTGGTCGGAGTCATTTATCTTCTTGCTCTACTATTCTGTTAACCAACATGGCCTCTGAAGTTCTTGTTTTGCCTTTATTTTGAGTTGTTCCTTTGAGGGTTGAGGCGTAACATTGTCGTGCCAAGGGTTAATCCCCTCTTACTTCTCCACTGCCACTCTCGGTAGGAAATTTTAGGAGAAGATGATAAGTAGAAATTACTGCTTTTAAGGAGTTGAGGGTTGGCCTACCAAGAATCACATTGTAACTTGATGCACAGCGTACAACTAGAAAATTTGTTGTCACTGTTGAAGATCTTGGCGAATTTCCTACCGTAACTGGTAAGGAGATCATTCCTTCTGGTTGTACCACTCCTCCAGAAATTCTCACTAAAGATGATTTTACGGGTAGTAAGTTGTCCGCATCGTACCTCATTTTTTCAAAGGCGCTCCAAAAGAGTATATCCACTGAACTTCTACTGTCTATCAGGACACTTTTCATTTGGAAGCTTGAGACCATGATGGCAATGACTAAGGCGTCGTCATGAGGGTGACGAACCCTGCTGACATCATTATCATAAAAAATGATAGGAGCCATAGGCCGAGACCTTCTTTGTGAGACTCTTGTCTCTTGTGCAACTCCTACCATTCGGGCATAGCTTTTTCGAGAGGTGGAACTTTCACCACCACAACCAGGACCACCACTAATAAATCTGACCATCTCCTCTTTTTCTCCTTCAGGTTGTGAAGTTTCAGGTCTCTCTTGAATATCAAGGTTAATGTATTGCTCCAGTTGTCCTCTTCTAATGACATCTTCTATAGCGTTCATCAAATGAGTACACTTTTTTGTGTCATGTCCTCTAGCTTGATGAAACTTGCAATATCTCTTAATATTCTTTTATCGTTCGGGAGTCTTTGCAGGTTCTGGCCACGTCAGGATTTTTTGATCCTGGATTTGCATAAGGATATGGCTTCTGGTTTGGTTTAGTGGGGTATGGTGATCATATCTAACTATTTTCCCTTATTTTGGGGATTCTCTAGGCTGTAGCATGTGTCGCTGGGGACGTGTTGAAAATTTCGGACCTCTATTTTCACTTTTATTATCTCTACATGATCCTCCTTCCCTTTGGATTTTTGTGGGCCTCCTGTTGAAACTCTGATGTTTTCTTTCTTTCTGGATTTCCGTAGGGATGTGTCGAGCCTCTTCATCCCAACCCGTATAAATTTCATCAGAAATGATATACTTTTGGGCGTGGATCATGAGGACAGGGATGGTTTTTGGTGGATCCAAAGTGAGGGAAAAACGGAAAGGAGAGTCTAGCAAACCCTCCATCAAGAAGGTTACGGCCATTCGTGGAACAAGGTCTGCAATATTTGCCGCTTCATCTATGAAACGGTTGAGGTAGGCTTGGAATGTTTCACCCCCTCGTTACTTAACGCGCAGAAGGGTAGATGGGGTTTTCTTTTGCTTTGAATAATTAGCAAAATAAGCTAGAAAGCGGTCTTCTAAAACTTGAAAAAAAGAAATTGTGCTAGACGGAAGATCAGCAAACCAGTCTTGCGCTTTTCCCTCTAAGGTAGCGGGAAAAGCTCAGTACATACCGGCATCAGTGATTCTAGAGAGCAGCATCTTTGATCGGAAAGACTTCAGGTGACAGGACGGATCGGTTTTGCCCTCATATGCAGTCATAGCAGGTGGTCGAAAACTGTCAGGAACTTGCTCATCCAGTATTTACTTGATAAAAGGAAATCGTATATTGAGAACATGCCATTCGGACTTTTGGTTTCCTCGAGAAGGGCCACAGCCACGTGTTATTCTGTCGGCGGTTGGAGCAGAACGGACTATTTAGATTACGCTCTTGTGGTAGCTTGCTCTCACGCCGTCAGCGGAGGGAGGTTCGAGATTGGCGAGGAGAAGGCGGTGGTCTCTCTTCTTTCTTCATGGATGAGGGTCCTTGTCCTCCCTCTGCTTTCGGAATTAGCTAATGGGGCTGTCGGCATATTTGGTGGAATTTGTGTGGGTGGGAGTGGTGGATGGGCCAAAGTGTGAACAGCTTGAGCCAACTGCTGTAATTGTTTTTGCACATTAAGATAAAAATCTGGGATGGGTCCCTGGGGTACAATGGGTGGATTTTTTGATGGAGGTAAGATTGTTGGATTTTCCGATGAATTCCCCCCAGTCCTCCGGACTTCACTAGGTATTTCAATATTGCCACGCGCTCCTTGTTCTTGGATTTGTTTAGATTTTCTGGTAGTAATCATTTAGCTTTTTGTAAGGGTCTCCACAGACGGCGCCAAACTGTTGATGCCAAAAACTGGTTCACCTCACGCTTTGGTTGTTGTTGCCTCGTGATCTGGTCTCAGCCTTTGACAAACAGTTGAAATTTGTAATTGATGTGGACGCTTACTTCAGGTTTCGAACAGTGGATGCTTTGGAATGCCGGGTGTTCTGGAGGAATATGTGGAGGCGATCGGATCGATGAGGATGATCGGAATTGTCACCTTTTGGTTTCTGGTTACTTGGGTGAATCGGTAGAAAGGAGAGGGAAGTGATCGGAATTGGGCCTTTCTGCCAGGATTTAACTCCGATGATTATGTCAGAAATCCTATGAGAAAGAAGAGGGTTTGGTAAACCTTTAGACTTCTTGGGCATAGGTTAGTAGATTGTTCAAGTCCCATTTCTTACTATAGTTGTTCTTCTTTTATAGAAAAGTTGATGGCGGTTTAGGAATATATCTGGAAAGGTGGTTGTGGAAATATCTCGTGAGGCGGTGGGAAAATATCTCGTGAGGCGGTGAGAAAATATCTGCCTATTGTGTAGGTAAGTAGAAAATATATACTTATTTGTAGAGGTAAGTGGTTAATATCTACTTACTGTAGAGGCGTTAGATATTTTCTTCCTTAGGAAATTATGTGGCCATGAGCACCTCGGGTTTCGGATAAGAAAGTTTTGGGTTTGATTAATTCCGATCGGATTTGTTTGTAGAGCTGAAAATAGTTGAAAGATAACAAATGCCTCATTCTCTCAATTCACGAAGCGAATTTAAGAAAAGCGATATGAAGATTTAATATTAGGTGGTATTGCCACGTGGCCAGAGGGATGTGGCCCCGTGCTTAACACGTGGCCATTTGGGTAGGTGACACGTGTTTTGCCAAATATTTCTGTAACATAACCAAATATGTTAAAATAATTAATCTAAAGTGATGATTCAACATCCAATTCTGACAATATATTCAGAGGCAAAGCTGATAAAATAAGTCATTTTAATGCCAATGAAACATGAAAATAAAAAATTGTCCATACTTGTCAACTTCATTACTTGGTATGCAAATTTCTCAAGATGCATTCAATTTTACTTTATTAAAGATTAGCCAAGAGATCTCCAAAAATAAAGACGTTCAAAAAGTTTGTAGTTAACAGATAGTAAATTTTAAGAGACACTTAAGAAGCTGGATATATTGCCAGTAGGCAACCCAGTACATAAGGTGAAACAATTTGCCTCGGGTAGTTCTGATAGGTTTATTATCACCACTACTGTTTCACTATTTTTACACAGTTCTATGTAGAAATCATGCCCCTTAAAACTTGTTAGACTGACATGGAATAGCAAAAGAGATCATACATTCATATGGCAAATTAATACCTCTGCAAAACGAATAAGATGTAGACTGAAGATACGCTCATCTGCATGACCAAGCATAATTGTTCCCGTTTGAGATAAAAGAACAAAAAACATATGAGAAATAAGCAGGCTCAATAAGTGAGATAATGTCCACACCAGCAGCCGCAACCAATTGAGGAACACTTTTACATTCAATATAAATCAGAAAAATTACTCGTTTAAGATCCATGTCTTTTCCAGATATCCTAATAATCGAACAGATGCGAGCATGAGTATACAACAAGTAAACAATAGTATTTCCCTGTCAACAACACAATGTCCACATGTTAGAAGATACAACTCATTTCTCATGGAAGAGATGATGGGGGATTGGTATCAATGCTTCCTCTCCTAATAGTAAAGACTATAAGCTACAAACCCATGTCATAGGATAGGGAACAATAAAAGACTATATTTTAGGATAACTGACTCAAGATTATTAATTATCAACAATAGATCACATAAAAAAGTACCTTATCATTCAGCATTTGATCAAAACTAAATGTGCAATTGGTTAGCCGATTATTCTTCAGATCTGCATATCTATTACAAGGTTAAAAAAATGAGAACAATAACATGATACTGATATCTGCAAGGCGTTCCAACTTTAGAGAAATCAAGATATACCACAAGGCAAAGTTGAAATTATGAATAGAAAAATATAGACCTTCAACTAACTGAGAGGGTAGAACACATTTAACTTATGCTCCATCAAACAATATGGCAGTAAGATTAGAAACCAATGCAATGAATCAATTGACCAACTAAAAAACTACTCTTAAGAATACCCATCAATTGTATGATGAGGGTTGAACTTTTGTTACGACTACTTTGTGCATAGTAAGAGTAAGTGTTGAGAAAAAATAAATAAATGAATAAATACTTGAGGATAATTGATACTAACTAATCAAAAAAGCATATCCAGGATATACTTTACAGCCCCATAACCAACTGCCTCTGTGGTTTTCTCAAGCTCTTCATCTGTCCATTCTCCAACTTTACCTGAAGTATAGAGATGGCTCATATATATATACAACTTATTGCCGCACCAATTGACATATATATGTGTATAAAGTGAGATCCTGAGATAGTTAAATCGAACTTTTACAATTGACAGCTCAACATATCAAATTACCTAAGAAAAATGAAACCGTATAAAGAACAGTAGCTCATTTTTTGAGTATGAACTAACAAACTACATACCATTTTCGTCAAGACGTTTCAGATGTTCTGCTTTGTTGCGGTTTTTAGCTTCATCAAGTAATTCTAAAAGTCGAACAACTTCATAACTGCGAGTCCGAAAGCGTTTGCCATCTGAACCCAGAACCAGACAAAATCCAACATGATTTGTTTTGGGAAATGCTTTGATCTTGGGATCGGGGAAACCAACCCGATTCGTTTAGGCACTTTGAAAAGCAAAGTTTGATTTGATCCATGAGAAGGCCAGTTCAATAAAATTTAAAAACAAAACATATCAGATTCCAAAGGAACATTTATATGTAATTAGCCAAAAAAAAATACACAAAAAAATGCAACAGATGAATAAACTCACTGTAGGTTACTTACACTAAATACCATAGATAAGTGTAGTGATTGACCAACATCTGTCACATAGATGATTCAATCTGCTTTCTCTACATTGAGCCAATACCTAAAAAAGATCAACAGCAGCATAAGTGGTGCATATAGCAAAATTAAAAACATAGAGGGTAATATTGCTAGTTTGATTTTTTGATTTTTCAGGACATCAATCAATGAGACATGAATCCCACAAAAAACCAGTATAAAAGGCCTTCAAGGAAATTTATAAATATAAAATATCAATAGCTCTTGAAGCATAATAATGACAACTAACAGACATGCATTTAGGGATGACAATTTTCATGGGTTTAATGGGTACCTTGTTAACCTGAAGCCAAATAGCACCTTTTTAGAAGACCCTAATAAGGTTTTGGGATGAGTTTGGATTTCAAAATTAAAACCTGAACAGATGTGGGATTTGATCCTTGGGTATCCAAAACCCAAACCCGCATATATATATTTCATGAATAATTTATATGGAATCAATAAAACCGGAAACCTGAAACCCAAAACCTGAATCTTATATAGATAATATAAGTATATATGTCAGCAAGTATATGTATGTCAGTGTGTGTGTGTATGTGGGTGTGAGCGTCAATCTATTTATTTTTACATGCATATATGTTAGTGTATATAGTGTGTGTGCGTGTGCGTATATATGTGTATACATTAGTAATTTTAGAAAATTAATTTTGTAAAGAAAATTTTGATTTTACTTGCATATATGTGGGACTGGTTTATTCAAATTTAATAAACCTTAATCTTACAAATTTGTAATATTATATGGGTAAATATTTTTAGAAAAAGCAGTAAGTGGGTTTAGGACTGGTTTAGCGGCCTTGGGACTGGTTTGGGTTAGAACGGATTTGGGAATTTAGATAGAAATTATAATAAGGTTTAGGACGGGGTTAGGATGGAAAACTTTAAACATGTTTAGGCTTGAAAATAGTGTTTTTTTTTTTTTTTACGAATACCCATGACATTGTCGTCTCTACATGCATCTAATGAAATGTAACATGTGAGGCCAACATTTGACTCGAGAAAAACATAAGAATATAAAAAAATAAGATACTATGCAAGCATCTATCAGGAAGAAGGGAAGGAATATCTACTTTCTTTCTCATAATACAAGCAAATAAGCTTTTATTTGCTAACATTATGCAGAGGAGTCACATAATTAATAATGTAAAATCTTAACTGATAATTAAAGATACCAACCAAAGAGCAGCTAAATCGGTTGACGCGTAATTAAACCCTCCATCTCTTTTCACAACTATCAACGGAATTTGTTGCCCTTCAATAAATATTACACGAGCACCTTCACTTTCCTCTATCATACCCTTGACACTCAATTCTTCTAAAACTCCTGGAGTATATGGATTATAGAAACTTTCACCATGAAAAAGAAAAAAATATATTTTCTATGAAATTGCACAATAGTTTGAAGACTTTACCAAAAGCAACATCTCCACCATAAAAACCAACTGAAAAGGATCAGTTAAAAAATATGACAAAGAAGAGTTAGCTAATCAAGTACATGCCTTTACTTCCAAATGAACCCCAAGATGCTTATACACCAGGTCAAATTCCTTACGACTAATCTCACATTTTCTTTTCCATGCAGTACGATATTTCTCCTCCCCACTCTTGATTGAAATGAAACCAAGGTATGAGAAAATATTCACAGTAAAAAAGAAACATAAAGGCATCCAAAAACTTAGTTTTGTTCCTTCTAAAAATATATAGAAATCTAGGGAAAACAATGTCAGATCCAGGACTTCCACAGCCAATAATGAAATGCTCACCTGCAATCGGACAACAGCTTGTTATGCCTGTTCCTTGAATGAATCATCTCCATCAAACCTTTTTTTTTTATGCCTTGTAAAATTCCTGAAGAAGACTCTTGCATTAGATCAACATAATTTTATTTGTGCATTGTTGGAAAATGAATTAGTCCCACATCGGGAGTTTGAAAGAATGTGAACATGCTTAAATAAATAGGGGACCCACCATGAAATACCTAAGTGCTTGGGTTTTATAAGTGGTGGTTACCCTAATATTTCATGCATGATATCAAAATTCCAATATGGTATCAGAGCTAGTAAGTCCCTTAATCGGGCACAAGTAATCTTGGGATCAACACAACCACCGAAAAAAAAAGGTAAGCCGTTAGCCTCTGACCTAGCCTGAAAAATCAGGCAAGCCGAAGACGGCCTCTGACGTGGCAAGCCAAAGTAGCCTCTGACCTCGCAAGCCGGGCCTCTGACCTGATAAGAGTTAGGCAAGTTACAACTGGCTCAGTAGAAGACCAGTTGAACTTGAGGGGGAGTGTTGGAAAATGAATTAGTCCCACATCGGGAGTTTGAAAGAATGTGAACATGCTTAAATAGAAAGGGGACCCACTGTGAAATACCTAAGTGCTTGGGTTTTATAAGTGGTGGTTACCCTAATATTTCATGCATAATATCAAAATTCCAACATGCATGTTCCTGAGTAATCAACCAATTTATGTTGCAAACATCATGGTACAACCTATCTGTCAAAAAGCTAAGTTTGTAATTTTACTAATTGAAATAGTGTTGTGTGTGCAACTTGAATATGCTACTTCAAAATTATAGGCAAGCCCCATTAATAACAAAATGAGTGAACACGCCCCTATAAATACAGCCCATGATTCATTAATTGGATAAAATTCCTTATGCCATGCTTTGGTAACATTTCTTGACAGGAGAGGAAAAAAGTGGATGTTTTGAATTTAGAAGTTTCGACCCTATGACTATTTACACTAGTAGCATGATTTATGATTCAATAAAATTCCTCATGATATGATTGGATAGCATTCCTCAACAGAATGGGAAAAACAAAGGCAGGAGTATATTTTCAATATAGACTACCAACTCATTAAACTGGACCCTATAACTAATTAGCATAACCTGCAGCAAAAGAAGAGAAAAATCATTCATCATGCATCCTTTGAGTACTGTCACCCCCACTTTAGGATCCGGGACCTCGAGAACTGCGATCCAGCGGGTAGTACTCAAGTAGAGATAAACTCACCTCAAATACAAGGCCTAAATGTGATAAGCAGATAACATTCCATAATATAAATTAAACTCAAGTTCAAAGGAACATAGAGTCATCAGGGTCCATGGCCCTATACATAATCTGGTCCCTATACGGGTCCTACACAAGTAAAGCTCACAAAATAAAAGATAAAGGAGTCTCCTAGACCTCGGATCTCCTCGTGACCTCTCCTCAAGCTCCACCCCCTAAACTTCGGTATCTGAAAAAGAGAAAGAGCAAAACACATGAGCTTTTGAATGGAAAGCCCAGTAAGTACCCCTGCGGGGATAATAAGACATAAGTAGACAATATGTCAATCAATGAGGTCACAATACCAAGAAACACAATCCTAGTGGTCTACCAGAAACAATCCAAAGATACGACCCCTGATACAGAAGCCCTCGGGCTCTGTAGAGAGTTTCAAAGAAAAACTCAAGGATCACTCCCGGCCAGTACGTCCAGCTACTTGTTGTAAACACGACCATCTGGTCATTCGACCCTCCGGTCGCAAGTCGGTAGAACTACCTCTAATACGTGTTAACACGGTCAGTGTACCATGCCCACTGACAGGTAAGACTACCAGAGAATCGCCTCTCTGGCAAGGCAGGCAGAAATGCCAGGGGGTCTTGTCCCTGAACATTCCCCTATCGGAGCCCCCACGCTCCACTGAGTCCGAGCAATAGACCACAGCAAACAGGGATACCAACATCACGTAAACAAATCATGCATGCTCAACAAGAATCTAGAAATAGACAGGGATGCATGTATGTCATTATTGAAGTAAGAGTAATGTCAAATCCAAATAAAGCCCGTAACCGGGTGGGAACAAGGCAAGTGTACTTACCTCTGGTTTGTTGAAACTAGATGTCCTTCTAGCTTCCTCTTGAGTGCCTACAACTCCCCGAGAGTATCTGGCATACAGAGGTTCTATTAGAATTAGGATTCTAATAATTTTCTATGTCTCTAGTTTCACATGCATGTCTACCGTCTTTGTTGGGCCTAGGCCCACTAACGGGTCCTAAGGACCATTTCTCGGGTTGTAGGTCCTTATCCCATGTTTCCATGTTCTTTTGTTGATCCCAGACCCAACTTGGTCAAACGTAGTCAACTTTGCATTCATTTGTCGAGTCTAAACCTTATTTAGCCATCTCTAGTCACTTTAGTTGAATTGGGCCCATTTCAAGTCCATTACACAGTTTAGCTTGACCTTAGCCCTTTCTAACCAAAGATGGGCATTTTAGTCATTTGGGTAAATTATGATCCTTGGGTTTAAGGTCTTACCCTGTTTAGGGTTTAGTTCCTTTCCAGTACCCTAAATTCTCATTCTTATTAACATAATAATAGAACTTGACTCAAAAGGGTTATTTGAGCCCGACCCATCGGGACCCCAAAGCAATGGACCCGATTCCCTCTTTAATGGTCCATAGTTGACTTAGGTACCCATTGATTAATTAATTTTATTAATCTTTGTAGCTTCTCTAGTTTAGAAAACTCATCTTCTTTACTAGATTAACCTAATCATCTCTCTTGATTAGTCCACCAAGTAGATCAGGCTCACTGGCCCATCCTTGGATTAAATTAATTAGCCAACGGACCATCTTTAAGTTACATATTGAATCAGTTTGATCTTATTAATCATTCCAGCCCATTTCCAATGGGCCCAGACCCAATTTAATAACTTGTAGACCCAACCCAAGTCTATTATGTAACTCGATTAGACTTAATCCACAATCATAAGTTGACTTAGCTCTTACTTTGATTAACTAAGTTATATGTCACTTTGCATAGTCCAAATCGCCATTTTAGATGGTTAACCAATCTATTAATTTGTCACATAGATTATTTTCCCTTAATTTGTCACACTATCAAAGTCCAACAATTATTTTTAACTACACGAAATAATTAATCAAATAATTGTCACGCCTATCTAGTTAGAGACAAACCATTAATTAATTTGATTTCCATTTTGTCACATCACCTAAGGTTTCATATAGTTATTGCAACTATACTAAATCAATCAATTTATTTGTCACACATATGAAAATATCACTTTAATATTTTGTCACACTTCTAAGGAATTATTAACCATTCCTGAGTTATTAAATTAATTAAGATAATTAATTTAATTTAATTTTTACTTTTATTTTTTTTCTACTTCTTCATTTCTCTCTCCCTCTATCGTGACCGTGGGCTACGGTGTCTCCGGTCTTCTTCTCCGGCAGCTCCGAGCACCTGCCCGTGCTTGGACCCCGTGACAGAAGGTCTCACGACCTCGGCCGGCTCTTCCGGAGCGCCGCCGGCCCACACCTTCTCGCCAGAGCTCCTGAGATTCTCGGCCGCGTGGACAGTTTCCTCGAGGCAGAGCTCACCCGGCGAGACAAACCACACATGCAAATGCTCCAAACAGTTCAAAAGGGAGTTTAGAGTGCTTACCGATGTTTTCCGACGTCGAGCGGCGTTATCTATGCCGTGACAGGCCTCGGTTCCACTTTCCGGCGAGCTTCCTTTCTTCCGTGTCAGTCGCGGTCCTGGTCTCACCTTTCACTTTGAAACCACGCTGAAGCTCCCACGCTCCTCTGTGATCGCAAAGCAACAGCCTCCACCGAGAGCTCCTTCACTTTCTCCGTCCGTCACCTCACCGGAGAGGGGAAAAGCTCGGCTTGTTGTGTGCCGAGACAGAGGGTGGAATGCCCTTTTATAGGGCTCGGGAGGCCAGACAGAGCATCGCCAACGTCCCACAGCCCCACGCCGACCGACGGCCGGCTTTACCGCCCGTAACGGATGGGAAAGACTGCGAGTTTCTCGCGCGGGCGTTTTCCGGTCACTAGTGGAGGGGATGGCTGGCCTCGGGATCGTCACTCTGACGATGGAAGGCTGTGATCGTTTGATCACAATCAACGGCTAGGTTTTAATTTTATATCCTCGTATCAAACACTCGTTGAGATCAACCGTCAAGATGGCCTGAAAATCAACCGCCAGATCTCTAACCTTTGCCTCGAGATATAGGTGATCACGACATGGACGGCTCACGGTCACCCGCACCTTGAGGTCATCTCCAATTTATCCACCTCTCTTGCCTCGTATCTGTACTACGATCAGATAGATTGAACTCACTTTTGCCACGTGGCTCTCTGTGGGCCGTTATAATGCCCTGAGATTTACAACGATCTGAGATCTCTTAATCTCAACCGTTCGCTCCATTACTAATATAGTTTTCTCTCGGAAAATTAACGGAGAGGTCCACGACATTATTTAGGTTACATGCAGGTCCAAGACTGTGAGATGGGACAATTCTCTTTTAGTCCTCCATACTTTTAAAAATTACGAGGAAATCCTTCTGGTCCCCCATAAACCCTTAATTAGGGTTTTAAACCTTTTCAACTTAATTTTCTCCCATTCAATTCCTTAGGAAAATTTCCTTTAATATTCAAAAAATTTTATTCCACTTTAAAAGGAATTTAAACAGATTTTTTTTTTATGTCCATAAAATCCTTGGATTTTACAAGTACACAAACCATAGAAATTAATAGCGGAACATCTGCCTAAGGCCAAGCCTGCAAAGCTTGAAGAATTTAAAAAGCAATTAGATATAGAACATTACATGGACTCCAACTACTCAAACTCCTGAGAAAAAGGATCCTGTAATAAGCGGTTAATTAGTTACCCTCCTTACATAAGATCTTGTGCTTGAGCCTCCATTATATCATATAATGGATTATCATTATTCTAGATTACCTGGAGATCTCCAATGGCTTGCTCACCAACATCCTCCCGATTTTGAAAATTCTCGAATAAATATTGAATCAACATTCCAAACTGCATAAAACATGTAAATTTATATTGAATTAACAAATGACTAAGAAATAAGAAACTAAAACATAAGGGGATAATTAAATTTAAACATTACAAGACGAACAATATGTTCCCATAAAATTTTCATTTTATGAAACTGTTACAAAATTAAAGTTGTCTACAGTTGTTTAGAAACAACTAATCAGAAAGAGCAATTTTCTTCCGTTCATGGGTTCAAGCACCAAGATTAGTTCCTTTTATACCCTTATTAATCAAAAGTTGAATGGCAGAAAACAAAATACACTATGTACACATGCATACCTTGTTTAATAGAAACAAAATGAACAATACAATAATCTACAAGCCAGATCACAATTGGCAACAAAATATCTGAAAGATTATGAAAAGGAACACCATTATTGTGAACGTTCAAGCTTGTAGCATGGAAAAATTCAGAATACAAAAGTTGTTGATGGAAAAAAAAGGGAAGAACCAAATAATATAAAAAAAAGTCAAATTCCAAGGAAGCAGGCACATGTCCAAAAAAGGTGCAACAATGGTGCAACTTAGTTACATGTTAGGGATATCACTGATATTTAGGCAATCCAACCATCAACCTACTTCATAAAATTTTAAAAAGAAATAGTTGGTATGGCAATTCAAGTTAAGAAACAGACTCAAAAAAGTTTACCTGTGTGCCCCAGTCACCAACATGGTTCCGTCGAAGAACATCCACATTTGAGAACTCCAACATGCGAGCTAAGCTATCCCCAATTATTGTGGACCTTAAATGGCCAACATGCATTTCTTTTGCAATATTAAGGGAAGAGAAGTCAACCAATGCTGTAAAACCCAAGGATTTTATGGAAGAAAATGAGTTTAAATTCCTTTAAATTGGATTATTAATTAAAGATGTTTTTCTAATTAATTAAATGATTTAATTAAGTGGGAGAAAATGGAAATTAAAGTTTAAAAACCCTAATTAGGGTTAGTGGTGTCAGGGGGATTGATTAGTAAATTTTGAAAACTTTTGAGGGCTAAAGGAAAATTTTTCCCTCTCTTAGAAAGAGGACTAAATTGTGACCTAAAAGCTTTCAGGGACCTCTGGATAATTGTCCAGATCAAAATCCTTATACAAGTGGTTCACCGGCCAGGATTAGATGATCTGAGATGGAGGCTGATCGCGAGGTGTTATAACGGTCTCTGTGAGGTCCACGTATCGTGCTAACATTAGATCCATCTTATCGCAATCCGGATCTCGGGACAGGGAAAAAGTTTTTATGAGGATGACCCCATGGTGCGGACGATTGTGAACCATCCATTTCGCGATTGCTCCTAGTCCGAGGCGATGGATAGAAATTGGGCCGTTGGATTCGATTAGATCTAGTTCGTTCATCCTAAGGAGTGTGTGATGCGAGACCCTCTAATCTAATCGGAGACGTCGAAGATGATCAAACGATCCTTACCCTATATCTACGAAAGCGGATCTCGAGGCAGGGGGTTGGCCATTTTCCTCCGCCAGGCGAGCCGCCGCGAGCGCCTCCTCCTTCCCCGAGCGTTACGCGCAGAGAGCCCGCTCGTCAGACAGCGGCTTAACTCCTGACCGTTGCCAATCGCTTCGGCTGCTCTCGGTCTATAAAAGCCCCTCCCTGGCTCCTTCTCAAACACCGAGAAGAACGAATTCGTTGGGGTCGCCGTTGAGGTTGGCCGGAGAAGACAGGAGGAGCTTTGGGAGCTCTGATCGCCATCAAACGTTGCGAAAAGCTTGCACAGCTAGGTACGGTATCTTACTGTAGGTTATAGGCCAAGTTCGCACACATTTGGTAGGGGTTTTGGGCTTGCCGGAGTAGGGCTCATGGCCGGGAGTGATAGGGTATGGGTGAGGGTCTGGGAGCAAGCTGCTGATTGCTTCCTTGATCGAAGGTGAAGCTCGTCGGTATGGTTTTCGACGGTGGGGACCTCAGGCAAGGGAGTAAGGAGCTGGCCGGAGTTGGTGTAGCGCTCGGCCGGGGACAGTGGAGCTCCAGGGAGGATGGAGGACCCAGCCACTCTCCCAGTGCGGTTGGCGTGCTCGCTACTGCATGGGAGGTCAAGTGACCCGGTCGCGAGGCGAGGCCGGTGGGGGTACGTCTCCTGCGCCCGGTGGCAACTTGACGGTGAGGCTCGGTCATGGGGGAAAACAGAAGGAGAAGATGGTTAATTAATTAATTAATTAAATTAATTGTTTAATTAACAAGTTAATAATTAGTTAGTCAAATAACACAATTAATTTTGAATTCTTATAGTGTGACAAAATAACTGATTAATCAAGTTAGGTTTTGAAATATGGTTTGGTATAATCAATTGGACTCATTTATTGAGTTGGGTCAGGTAATTGGGTTTGAGAACAAGGTTGGGCCCAAGTGTTGGGTTTAATCAAAAAGGATTAAAAAAAAAAACCTAGGTGTTGGACTAAGGATTAATATATATATATATATATATATATATATATATATATATAAACAATTGTTATTTAATTAATTAATGCAGTTTTTGATTAATTAATTAAACCAGATAAATGTAATCGAACTTGATTACGGTTAATCAAGTTTGGGTTCAAGATGTAGGTCAACCCAGCGGGTTTATTGGTTTGGATTAGTTCAATCTAAGTGGGTTTGGGTCTAAGTCGGATAAAATCAAAATGACTAATTTGATTAAGATAATTGATGGAGATGATTAGATTTGTTCATCTAGCTAATCATTCTAGACCCAAAGGTGGATCTTATGGACATGGCTAACCATGTGGTAGAGATGCTCTCTCTAAAATTTAAACGCGGCAAGATTTAGCTAAATATTTTGGTGGGCTTAGGAGATGGGCCCAAATTGGCTAAGCTAACTATAAATAAACAATTAGGGTTCGGATTACGACAAATAAAAGTAAAGTTGACCGGGATTGACCAAGTAAGGTTAAGGTCCATAAAAGGACAAGGAAATGGAAAGAGGGTCGAAAACCAGGTAGATGGTCTATAAGGCCCATTTAGTGGGCCAAGGCCCATCAGAAGCGAGAGTGATGCATGAGCATCTAGAAACCTAGGGTTTTATTGGAATATTAGCTCTAATAGTAACTCTCTCATCAGATATTCTCAGGGAGTCTTAGAGACACTACAGGAGGAGACTAGGAGGGGTCTCTAGTTCCAGAAAAAAGTAAGTACACTTGCCTAGTATCTACTCTTCGGAGTTTTCTTTGGACTTGCCTTTATCTTGTTTATAGATATTTTATCCATACATGCTATCCATACACATTTTTCAATTCTGTTGAGCATGTATGTTGTTTACGGGATATTTGGTATCCACATTTTATTTGCGGTCTCTTGCCCATACTTTCGATTGGGCGTGGGGGCTCGATAGGGAAATTTTGAGGGGCGGAACCCACGGCATTTGACTGCCCGTGCGAGGCGATTCTCTGATGGTCTTACCCGTCAGTGGGAATAGTACGCTGACTGTGTTAGCACGTGCGAGAGGTGATACTACCGACATGCCACCCGAGGGTCGTTTTTAAACAAGTAATTTGGATATCTTTGACGAGTGACCTCTGAGCTTCGTTCTTGAAACTCATCACAGAGCCCGAGGGTTTCTGTTGATAGGGGTCGCATCGTTGTTTTCTTTTTGGTAGACCCTAGAGATGTTTTATGGGGGCGTGTTCCCTTGTTGGCTTATTGATATATATTGTGTCTTATGACCAGTAGGGGTACTACTTGGGCTTTCCATCCAAAGCTCATACATTTATTCTTTCATCTCTTCTGATTCGAGATTTAGAGTCACGATTCTTTGAGGACATCGTGATAGGAGCCATAGAGGTCTAGGAGTCTCCTTGAATTGCCTTTTTATTTTGAGAATTGTTTCCTTTATATAAGGACCCGTATAGGGACCAGACTTTGTATAGGGCCTATGGACCCTTATAACACTATGTTCTTTTGAACATGAGTATGATTTTATGGTTTGTCGTCTGCTTGTTTACACTTAGGCCTTGTGTTCGAATGGGGCTCGTTCCCCTTTTGAATACGGCAAATCTGTTGACGTGCCTGGGTCCCGGAATCCAGGTCGGGGTGTGACAGATTAAAGTAGTATCAGAGAAGTTCTAGTTTAGAGCAGATAACAACACCCTAGATGCCCCTAGCCAGTTGCATAGACTGAGTGCGGGTCTGGGGTAGCATAGTTAGCGGTACGTTAGATTGATGATTGGTTTTACATGCAGGATGTCGGGACCCGAGTACCGCCAGGATTCATCTGAGGACAAGGTGGAGTCAGTTCGTGAGAACACCCCACCACCTCGTGCTGACTCTTCAGATCTTGCGGAGATCCTTGCTGAGATGAGGAGGACTGTAGAAGCTACCAATCGGAAGATTGATAGGCTCCAGTCCACAGTTGAGATGCTCGTCCGGAGACAGAGGGACGAGGCCATGAGGGTCCCTGTTGTTCAAAGGCCAAGGGACAAGAGCCCGAGGATTCTGTTGGTCCAGGAGATAGTGAGCCTAAGCATTCCGCCGAGGCGAGTTTGTCGAGCCCGTGACTATCGTCGTAGTTTGGGAGTACAGATGGGGGCTAGAGCTGGAGGTCCATCTTCTTCTGTGATTAGGATCGTTTGGTGTAGACTCTATGGTAGATATGGACACAGGATAACGGAGTACAGGCACTCTCCTCTTTGGTGCCGTAGCTGTGGTAGTACTGAGCTTATCGCCTTTTACTGCCCAGGGGACGCACCAGGACCGAGTAGGGGACCACAGGGGTCAGGAGGACATCTGCCCCTTGTCGACTACACCCCACTATCTCCCGATGGACACCACCTAGATTGAGTCTAGCTTATGACGTTTTGAATAAATTGTAGTCTTACAAACTCTGAGTGTTGTTTGAACTGCTTATGTTGTGTTTTCTTTTCCGAAGTTTGCTTTTATTCAAATAAAAGTTTAGTTATCGATACTTGTGTGATGATGTACGAAGTAACTCTGCTTATATTGACAGTTGAAATATGAACCAAGGGCGTGGAGGGCGAGGTGGTAGAGGTAGAGGTAGAGGTAGACGAGGGCGACCTCGCTAAGCTGATGTGCCACAGCCACCTGTAGAAAAGGTACCCCAACCTCAGGGTGGGGGGGTACCCCAGATTAATAAGATGGAAGTGGAGGCGGGGCTGCCTTGATCCTAACGCAGAGGTACCTCGGTGAGGCCAAGATCCCAGGGAGGAGGTACCCCCCATGAGTATGTTGGATCTCATGCGTGAGATGATGGGGTTAATACAGGAGACAAGACAACAGCGAGCACCACCTCCATCGGCCACCCCCACATCTAGCAGAGGGTTACTTAGGGAGATTAGGAGACCTTCTCCCGACCTTTTGAGGGAGCCGTTGATCCTCATGCGGTAGAACAATGGATTAGAGAGATGGAGAAGACCTTCGAGGTCTTCCAGACTACGGAGGCGCAGAAAATCAAGACCGCCGTTTACATGCTCCAGGGACCCGCTGAGGTTTGGTACTTTAGAGAGATTAGACTCAGGAAGGGTGAGGCCTTCCAGACTTGGGAAGAATTTAGAACTGCATTCTTCGCCCAAGTATTTCTCTCAGGGACACTTGGTGCAGCTGGGATAACAGTTTTCTCAGCTTGTTCAGGAAGGCCAAACTGTGGAGCAATACGAGACAAAGTTCGACAGGTTGGCCCGTTTTCTGCCTGATATGGTCCCGACCGAAGAAAGTCGTGTGATGAAGTTCGAGGCCGGACTGGGGCCATCACTGAAGAAGATCGTGACTAGCTACATGTGCAAGACCTACACTGAGGTTGTGGCCAGGGCAAAATACACTGAGGCTTCCTGCTGGGGGCGTCAAGGTGCGTCGGAAGATAAAAGGACAAGGAGTCTAATAGCCAGGGCCAATCAACGGGGAAGAGTTCTAGAAGACGTAGACCCGACAACAAGTACCGACCTTATGGTAAGCCTACAAGGTTTACAGCCTCGTCTTGAGGCAAAGGGTCTTCTGCTAGCGTGACCCAGACCCTAAGATGCTATGAGTACAAAGGGCTGCACAAAAAGTCACAGTGCTCGAGGTTAAATGGAGGATGTTTTCTCTATTTGGGTCTGGACCACCAGAAGGCCCAATGCCCTCAGCGTAAAGCTGGACATAGTGTGGTTGGAGGAACCCAAGGATCACAGCAGGCCTCCCGAAAGTCAGTGGGACCACCACCGAGACCACAAGGTGGTAATAAGAAGGGGAAGGCGACAGTAGGACAGCCTTCCACATCGAACCAACCTCAGCAGCAACAAAGGCCCATGACCCATGGACGGGTCTACCATCTGATGACCGAGGAAGCACAGGCATCGGCTGATGTCGTGGCAGGTACCATTTCTGTTAGTTCATATTATGGCTGCACATTATTTGATCCGGGTGCCACACACTCTTTCGTATCTGCACGATTCTTATGGAGACATACTTTGCCTGCCATAGATCTACCCCATGAGATGAGTGTAGATACCTCGATAGGAGCTGCCATGTTTGTAAGGAGGATAGTTCCACCATGCCCAATAGTGATAGAGGGGCGTGAATTACCTGCAAACTTGCATGTAATGGACCTGAAGGATTACGATGTGATCCTCGGGATGGACTGGCTCTCTTTGGTATATGTAGTGGTGGACTGTCATAGGAAGAGGGCTGTATTCAGGATACCGGGAGATGAAGAATTCACCTTTAAAGGCAGCCAAACCTGCTCCCTGGTAAAGGAGATTTCAGCTCTTCAGGCTCAAAAATTACTTAAGGGTGGGTGTATAGGTTATTTGGCCTCTATCTCTGAGGCGAAACAGAATAGGGAGATCGTAGTCTCAGATGTCCCTGTAGTGAAGGAGTATTCGGATGTATTTCCAGAGGACTTACCCGGACTGCCCCCAGAAAGAGAACTAGAGTTCTCAATTGATCTGGTTCCAGGAACTGCTCCTATGTCTAAAGCACCTTACAGGATGGCGCCTGCGGAGCTTAAGGAGTTAAAGTCACAACTGGAGGAGTTATTAGATAAAGGCTTTATAAGGCCTAGTATGTCACCTTGGGGAGCACCTGTTCTTTATGTCAAGAAGAAAGATGGGTCGTTAAGGCTGTGCATCGACTATAGTGAGTTAAATAAGGTGACTGTGAAGAATAAGTATCCCTTACCAAGGATAGATGACCTATTGGATCAGTTACAGGGCGCTCAAGTACTTTCCAAGATTGACTTGAGATCCGGATACCATCAAGTGCGGATAAAGGAGACAGATATTCCGAAGAGTGCTTTCCGTACTAGATAAGTGCACTATGAGTTCTTGGTAATGCTGTTTGGGCTTACCAATTCTCCGGCAGTCTTTATGGACATGATGAACCGGGTATTCCGTCAATACTTAGACCAGTTTGTAGTGGTCTTCATCGACGACATACTGGTTTACTCTGGTAGCCATCAGGCACACGGGGAGCACTTAAGGATGGTGCTAGAGACTTTGAGGGAGCATCAGCTCCATGCCAAGTTCTCCAAGTGTGAATTCTGGTTGGAAAGAGTAGCCTTCTTAGGTCACATGATAAGTGGAGCTGGAGTTTCGGTAAACCCCAAGAAGATTGAAGCCGTCGTTGATTGGAAGAGACTAACCACAGTACGAGAGATACGGAGTTTCTTGGAGTTAGCTGGCTATTACTGGAGATTTGTTGAGGGTTTCTCAGTTATAGCAGCACTTTTGACTAAATTGACCAGGAAAGGTACCAAATTCGTTTGGACCGAGTCTTTTGAAAAGATTTTCCCGGAGTTGAAACAGAGATTGATATCTGCACCAGTATTGGCGTTACCTCAAAGTAATCGCGGGTATCTGATCTATAGTAGCGTGCAAGGCGGCACAGGATGTGTTTTGATGCAGGACGGGAGGGTAATTGCTTATGCTTCCTGACAGCTGAAGCCATTTGAGGAGAATTATCCTACACACGATCTTGAGTTGGAAGTGATCATGTTTGCCCTAATGATTTGGCGACACTTCCTCCATGGTGTACCTTGCGAGATCTATATTGATCATAAGAGGCTCAAGTACATATTCACTCAGAAGGAGTTGGATGGAACTAATAAAGGACTATGATCTCAGTGTCCATTACCACCCAAGCAAAGCTAATATGGTGGTTGATGCACTGATTAGGAAGTCTGGATATGGAGTTGCCACTTTATTGACAGCTAAGAGGCCTTTGCTCGAGGATATGAGGAGGCTCGAGCTAGAGGTGGTTTTACCTAAGATGGATGTCACATTGGCCAGCTTGCATATCCGACCCTCGCTGTTGGAAAGGATTCAAGTTGCTCAGGGACAAGACCCTGATCTAGAAGAGATCAGGAGACACATTGGCCAGGGAGAGCCGACAAGGTTTAGAGTACACGAGGATGGTACTCTAAGATATGATGAATGGATTTGTGTCCCTAACGTTCCTGAGTTGAGAAAGGAGATCCCTGAGGAAGCTCACTACTCGAGCTACGCTATTCACCCTGGAGGCACCAAGATGTACAGAGGGTTGAAGGATCATTTTTGGTGCAGGGGTATGAAGCGAGAAGTCACTGAGTTCGTGGCTAAGTGCATCACCTGCCAGTTGATAAAGACGGAGCACCAGAAGCCAGCAGGGAAGTTACAATCCTTACCCATTCCAGAGTGGAAGTGGGAGCATATCAACATGGACTTTGTAACAGGGTTGCCACGTACTCAGAGAGGTCATGAGTCAATCTGGGTCATTGTGGACCGATTGACTAAGTCGGCCCATTTTATACCGCTGAGGACGGGAGCATCCTTAGAGAAGTTGGCCCAGCTTTACATCGACCAGATAGTCAGACTTCATGGTGTTCCGGTGTCGATCACCTCTGATCGAGACACCCGGTTTGTCTCCAGGTTTTGGGAGAGTTTGCACACAGCTCTGGGTACGGGTTTGGCGTTCAGCACAGCTTTTCACCCACAAACTGATAGTTAATCTGAAAGGACCATCCAAGTATTAGAGGACATGCTGAGAGCATGTGCGTTAGATTTTACTGGATCTTGGGATGAGCGTTTGAGCCTGGTAGAGTTTGCCTACAACAACAGCTATCATGCAAGCATCAAAATGGCTCCGTATGAGGCACTATATGGGAGGAAGTGTTGAACCCCTATTTGTTGGGGAGATGTGGGTGAAAGGAAGCTGGTGGCTGAGGGGATACTTGAGCAGCCTGATTTCATTAGACAGACCGAGGAGTATGTCAGGATGATCAGGGAGAGACTTAAGAAGGTACTTTCGAGTAAGCGAGAAGAGCTATCACGGATCATAAAGGTCGACCGGGGAGTTTTAAGTGGGGGATCTTGTGTTCTTGATGAAGGTATCACCTATGAAAGGGGTGGTGAGGTTTGGATGACGTGGGAAGCTTGCTCCACAATATATCGGACCTTTTGAGATTTTGGAGCGTATAGGAGCTGTGGCTTATAGGTTGGCCTTACCTCAGGACCTCGCTCAAGTTCACGATGTCTTCCACATATCCATGTTGAAGAAGTGTATTCATGACCCAACGCGAATGATTCCTCAGGTTCCAATGGAAGTTCAGGAGGACATGTCCTATGAGGAGCGCACAGTGGCTATTTTGGGTCGGGAGGACAAGCAATTGAGGAATATAACTATTCCCTTTGTCAAAGTGCAATGGAGCAATCACACTGATCGAGAGGCGACCTGGGAACGCGAAGAAGACATGAGAAAGCGTTACCCAGAGCTATTTACTTCCCCGTAGGTGGAGTTGAAATTTCGAGGACGAAATTGTTGTAAGGGGGGAGGGTTGTAAAACCCAAGGATTTTATGGAAGAAAATGAGTTTAAATTCCTTTAAATTGGATTATTAATTAAAGATGTTTTTCTAATTAATTAAATAATTTAATTAAGTGGGAGAAAATGGAAATTAAAGTTTAAAACCCCTATTTAGGGTTAGTGGTGTCAGGGGGATTGATTAGTAAATTTTGAAAACTTTTGAGGGCTAAAGGAAAATTTTTCCCTCTCTCAGAAGGAGGACTAAATTGTGACCAAAAAGCTTTCAGGGACCTCTGGATAATTGTCCAGATCAAAATCCTTATACAAGTGGTTTACCGGCCAGGATTAGATGATCTGAGATGGAGGCTGATCGCGAGGTGTTATAACGGTCTCTGTGAGGGCCACGTGTCGTGCTAACATTAGATCCATCTTATCGCAGTCCGGATCCGAGACAGGGGAAAAGGTTGTGTGAGGATGACCCCACAGTGCGGACGATTGTGAACCACCAATTTCGCGATTGTTCCTAGTCCGAGGCGATGGATAGAAATTGGGCCGTTAGATTTGATTAGATCTAGATCGTTCATCCTAAGGGGTGTGTGATGCGAGACCCTCTGATCTAATCGGAGCCGTCGAAGATGATCAAACGATCCTTACCCTTCATCTACTAAAGCGGATCTCGAGGCAGGGGGTGGCCATTTCCCTCCGCCAGGCGAGCCGCCATGAGCGCCGCCCCCTTCCCTGGGCGTTACGCGTGGAGAGCCCTCTCGTCGGACAGCGGCTTAACTCCGGACCATTGCCAATCGCTTCGGTTGCTCTCGGTCTATAAAAGCCCCTCCCTAGCTCCTTCTCAAACACCGAGAAGAACGAATTCGTTGGGGTCGCCGGTGAGGTTGGCCGGAGAAGACAGGAGGAGCTTTGGGAGCCCTGATCGCTATCAAACGTTGCGGAAAGCTTGCACAGCTAGGTACGGTATCTTACTGTAGGTTATAGGCCAAGTTCGCACACATTTGGTAGGGGTTTTGGGCTTGCCGGAGTAGGGCTCACGGCCAGGAGTGATAGGGTATGGGGTGTTTAGGAGCAAGCCATTGGTGCTGATAGCTTCCTTGATAGAAGGAGAAGCTCGTCGGTGTGGTTTCCGATGGTGGGGACCTCAGGCAAGGGAGTAAGGAGCTCGCCGGAGTTTGTGTAGCGCTCGGAAGGGGACGGTGGAGCTCCAGGGAGGATGGAGGACCCAGCCACTCTCCACGGAGTGCGGAGTTGGCCTTCAGCTCATGCTTCGTCGGAGGTCAGTGACTAGTGCAGCCGAGACCGTGAGGTTGTCTCCTCAGCCGGTGGCGGCTCACAGTGAGGCTTCGATGCGTGAGGGAAAAGAGAAGAAGAAGATGGTTAATTAGTTAATTAGTTAATTAAATTAATTATTTAATTAACAGGTTAATGATTAGTTAGTCAAATAACACAATTAATTTTAATTCTTATAGTGTGGCAAAATAACTTGATTAATCAAGTTAGGTTTGAAATTTGGTTTGGTATAATCAATTGGACTCATCTATTGAGTTTGGTCAGGAAATTGGGTTTGATAACAAGGTTGGGCCCAAGTGTTGGGTTTAATCAAAAAGGATAAAAAAAAAAACCTAGGTGTTGGACTAAGGATTAAAAAAAATAAATATATATATATATATATATATATATATATATATATATATATATATATATATATATATATATAAACAATTGTTATTTAATTAATTAATGCAGTTTTTGATTAATTAATTAAACTAGATAAATGTAATCGAACATGATTAGGGTTAATCAAGTTTGGGTTCAAGATGGACTAGGTCAACCCAGTGGGTTTATTGGTTTGGATTAGTTTAATCTAAGTGGGTTTATGTCTAAGTCGGATTAAATCAAATTGACTAATTTGATTAAGATAATTGATGGAGATGATTAGATTTGTTCATCTAGCTAATCATTCTAGACCCAAAGGTGGATCTTAGGGACATGGCTAACCATGTGGTAGAGATGCTCTCTCTAAAATTTAAACTGGGCAAGATTTAGCTAAATATTTTGGTGGGCTTAGGAGATGGACCCAAATTGGCTAAGTTAACTAGAAATGAACAATTAAGGTTCGGATTACGACAAATAAAAGTAAAGTTGACCGGGATTGACCAAGTAAGGTTAAGGTCCATAAAAGGACAAGGAAATGGAAAGAGGGCCGAAAACCAGGTAGATGGTCTATAGGGCCCTTTTAGTGGGCCAAGGCCCATCAGAAGCGAGAGTGATGCATGAGCATCTAGAAACCTAGGGTTTTATTGGAATATTGGCTCTAATAGTAACTCTGTCATAGATATTCTCGGGGAGTCTTAGAGACACTACAAGAGGAGACTAGGAGGGGTCTCTAGTTCCAGAAAAAAGTAAGTACACTTGCCTAGTACCTACTCTTCGGAGTTTTCTTTGGACTTGCCTTTATCTTGTTTATAGATATTTTATTCCATACATGCTATCCATGCCTGTTTTCAATTCTTGTTGAGTATGTATGTTGTTTACGGGATGTTGGTATCCCTGTTTGCTGCGGTCTACTGCCCGGACTCAGTGGAGCGTGGGGGCTCCGATAGGGAAATGTTTAGGGACAGGACCGCCTGGCATTTCAGCCTGACGTGCCAGAGAGGCGATTCTCTGGTGGTCTTACCCGTCAGTGGGAATAGTACGCTGACCGTGTTAACACGTGTGAGAGGTGGTACTACCGACATACGACCGGAGGGTCGTGTTTTCGGCAAGTAGCTGGATATGCTGACCAAGAGTGACCTCTGAGCTTCGTTCTTGAAACTCATCACAGAGCCTGAGGGTTTCTGTTGATAGGGGTCGCATCGTTGTTTTCTTTTTGGTAGACCCCTAGAGATGTTTTATGGGGACGTGTCCCCTTGTTGGCTTATTTATATATATTGTGTCTTATGACCCTGCAGGGGTACTTACTGGGCTTTCCATTCGAAAGCTCATACATTTATTCTTTCTGTCTCTTACAGATTCCGAGATTTAGAGTGCAGTTGCTGAGGACATCGTGATAGGAGCCATAGAGGTCTAGGAGTCTCCTTGAATTGCCTTTTTATTTTGAGAATTGTTTCCTTTATATAAGGACCCGCATAGGGACCAGACTTTGTATAGGGCCTATGGACCCTTATGACACTATGTTCTTTTGAACATGAGTATGATTTTATGGTTTTGTAAATGCCTTGTTTACACTTAGGCCTTGTGTTCGAATGGGGCTCGTTCCCCTTTTGAATACGGTCGATCTGTTGACGTGCCTGGGGTCCCGGAATCCGGATCGGGGTGTGACAAATGCCCTAGAAACTGGTAAAAGTGGTGCACACGTCCAAATACCATTTGACAACATATTATGTATACTCTGTAATAATAAAGATTTTCCAGTGTTACAGCCTACGAAAATTTGTGAAAATAAGCTACATATATCATATTAGGGTGAGTCATAGATATGCTCTACATGTATTGGAAAGCTTTGCCATAATCACAAAAAAAATATTTGCAAGAACCTGAGCTATCCATTTGTTCGACAACCCAATATTCACAAATCCGTGCCACCTGCAAAGGTGGATTCTATCATTTCTGGTGGAGGGAGATTTTTGACAATAGCCTACAAAAGAGTGTATTTCGGTAGAATTACGATATTGTCAACTGAATTCCTATTCATCAAATTGAAAGAAGTTAATGAAATAGAATTACTAGAAAATTTAATTCTGGTGATTCATAGAAGCTATAAAACCTGTCCATTAGAATTCGGATTTCTAAATTCTCTTGTAGTTCCTTTTATCTTTTGCCCATATGCCCATAGCATTATTACTGCATGAAAAAAAATAACTAATTACAATTCGTAATCAGATAATCAGGATAGCATTGAAACAGAAACTCCTAGATAAAAGTAAAAACAATATAAAAAAAGGATGTTTTATGTATATTTAAATAGATGTTTCTCCATCCAGTAAAAAAGCATAGCATGGAAACCTTTTTCTACAAATTGATCAGATAAAAAACAAGGTCAATAGATGGATAAAAATCATACCAATGGTAATCACCAAACTTCGCAGTACAAGCAACAACTATTGGCTCTATATTTAGATCTTCTGCAAAAGTTGCTCTGAGGGATGCTTCAAATAACCTTCATAGTTGTTGCTTGACACTTCCAATTTGGTTTCCATCTTAAGCAATCTGATTGCCAAGATTATCAGCACAGAACAGAAAAATATCCCCAATAGGTCAGAATTCTGTTCACATCTATTAAATAAATTATGTCCAACTGTAATAGCAAACTAAAGCAATTCATGATTCAATTGGACTTTCAAAAAACAGAAGGACAAGTAACTGCAGAACCTTGTGGAAATATAATGAGAAACATATCAATAAAAAATTTCAGATTTCAACAACCATGTATGCAATATTACTATACCCCTTCAAGGAGAAGCTAAAGCAACATAACACATCAAAGTAAATAATGGCTCAACAAAATTCAGACTGAACGATGCACCATGTGCAGTCCATACTTTATCAATAAAATGTAAAAACATAACCATTCTCTGGCTTGGTAGGATGAAGATATAGCTCAATTGCTATATAGAGCACTATTTAAAAAACTATATACAGTTAGAGTAATATATCAAAAAGAGAGTAGTTGCATTAGCAATATATTTTTTTACACTGCCTTCACCCATTTGAAGATAGCAAGGATAAAACTTATTCAACAAGAATTCTGAAAGCATAGTATTCAAATAACTTGGTAGACCATGTTCATTCTTCAGCTACTTCACTATGTCAACCCTAAAACAATATCTCATGACTGATCAGTATGAAAATGGAAGCTGGGTACTTTTGAATGACTAAAAGATCGCAGTGCACATGAGCATGCTTCAAGTGGAATTAATGTAGGTATCAATAATTGAAACACAGAGATAAGCAATAAGTTTCAATATGTAAAACATACTCACCACATTAGGTGCCTGCTCCTGTGGAACAGCGGCAACTGGGGCCTGGGCCTCACTACTCATAGCTGTTGGCACCAAAGTCCTCCCCACAGAACCACAGGAACCAAACCTCCTAGTCACTCTTCCGAAGTGACCTGCCTACCAAATCTCTCTGATTCAGTACCTCACAACCATACGGAAGCCAAGCCACCATTTCAATTAACCAAGAAAACTCAAAAACCATTTGGTATTCAAGAAGCCAAGAAATCCTCAGAAAATCCAACGAACGTTTCAAAGCCCTAAATCGCTTACCAGAGCAGAAAAGAGGACGGCGGGAACAACACGAAGAGGTAGAGATGAAGAAAACGGCGGGGGCTCCAGTCATTGCTATTTATAGTGGTCGCCCACTCTCTCTCTCTCTCTCTCTCTCTCTCTCTCTCTCTCTCTCTTTCTCTTCGCTTCCATTCTAAATTTCTAATCCTACACTCCCAACCACTAGGTTTCTCCCCAAAAAACAAAGTTAATTAATTAATTAAATTGTACTCCATTTTCTCAATTTCTTAAACTCAAATTTATATAACAAAGAATTAGAGCCACAAATCCGAGTCGGGGTCAGAGCAATCTATAAAAAAAAAAAAACACTAGCCACCGATCAAAGAGAAGAGAGCGTTGTGCCGATTCCCTAATGAGAGGGAGGTGAGGAGAGAGGCTTCAAAGACCGGAGATAGAGATGGAGCTCATCGCTTAGGATGGTTTTCTAAAGCTCCAATAAGAATGACAAGAAGGGTTAAATTAAAGCACGTGCGTTGTGATTCTCCGTCTTTCTGATTATCTAATCTGATCACGAGGTACAACGCTAACCTATAATATAAGGAAAGTCATATTAATATTAATCTATATATATATATATATATATATATATATATATATATATATATATATATGATCATAATATGGTGCGGTCGGCCTTATCATTGTGCAAGTAAGGTCACCTCTTTTTGGCCCACTTGCACAGTGTTTTGAGAAAATCCAACCGTATGGATGGAAAAAACATCGAAAAAAAAGCTAGTATGTCAATTTTCATACAATTTGGGAACTTGTAGGGTCTTCATCTTAACTTGGTTGAAATTTTGAACTTGTAAGATTTACATAAATTTTCACCCGTTAAAATGAAGACCCTACAAGTTCCCAAATCAGATGAAAATAGCACGCTAAATTATTTTTCGATATTCTTTCCATCCGTACAGTTGGAAATCTTTCAAACATGCTCCAAGTGGCCAAATGGGAGGCAACCACTAATGAACAGTGTTTCCAACCGACCTTACCTTATCATGATAATATATATATATATAATTATTCTTTTCCAAGTGATTTTGATACATAAAACATATATTATAAACCATAAATATTCATTTTTCATGATAATAAATTAATAATATATTCTCCAAATCTACTGAATCAATACAGAGATACACGGGAGAAGTCATCTGATGATTTCTTTAAGAAACGGGAAGAAAGAACTATAAACTATCACCTTTCTCTAATACACAACCGTTTTTGGACCACAAGTTTAAGCAAATATTTGACACTATAATTCATGCAATCAATGTTACAGCAGTCATGTATACAGTGATCTTATTTGAGCAACTTCGAGATAAACATTTGTCGTTCTTCAATCCCAGATGGTTGAAGCTTTATATTATTGGCAAGAAGGAGGTTCCAAATAAGCTCTGAGATCAAAGACGGCTTCTTACAAGAGCTGCAGGTTTGAAGCTTGCAATCCCAGTGATTTCTCTACCGGTCACCAGGCTGTTGATGTCGTATGTGCCTTCATAGGAGAAGATTGGTTCAAGATCACAAAATGCCTGAAAACATGAGATTCCTTCAGAACAATTACAAATAAAGAGGGCAGGACAGCACTTCAAACACTCCAACATTCATTAGTCTTAATTTAGCTTTTCTCAAGACATTCTATTAAGTCCTTTTTTTTTAAGGATTCATTCTGTCAGAAGTAGCAGTAAAGAATAGTGTACAAATTAAAAGAGCTCCAATATTTAGGGAATGAATGAGGTCCAACGATAAGAAGAGAACCTTTATCACTAGCAAATCAACCAAAATTCCATTGCCACCAAGTAAATCTTGCCCAAGTGAGACAGTTTCTCTTGCTTTCAAGGATATCCATCCCTAAAGAGTAAAAAATAATCACTGGGCAGAAAAGAAAAATTACCGGTAGCTAAAAGAAGCCAGAAAATGCCTCACTAGTATTTTACCTTCCCTAAAATTTGGGTATTGACCGTGAGTCATCTTTCGATTCATACAACTTCTGGCCTTGACCAACAAGGACCATTGCTTGAATATTTCCGAGCATTAGGACAAGTTTTTCTGGTTAAGGTTGGAATCGCCAATGGAGCTCCAAATTGCTTCCTTTCTTTCAAATACGATTCATGACATGTCTTAGAACACATTATGTGAATAGCAAATAAAATCCAACAAAAGAATAAGAAAGGGCGTTATACCAGGTGACACATGTCAAAAACACCCATTGATATGCCAATAGGCTGCCATGCAACCATAACACGTGAAACAGCAAGAACCTGTTCAAGAAATTTAGAGATTAAAAACTAGAATGTAGTGATGATGATCTCTTGCCTAAAATCAATGATGAGTCAAGCATCCAGGGAGAGAACACGAAGATAACACCATAAAGACAAAGAAGACTTCCTATATTCAGCCAACAATAATATAGATAGCTGATTGTGTTGGATATGTATGGATCTATAGGTCAATCGAAATAACAAGTATTCAATCAGCAACAAGGAGTTAGAATATCAAGCATGAGAAGGGTCGTACACAAGTACTGCCCTAACACAGATTTTTGTCCCTATGTGCAAAGTTGGCAGTGAAACTACAGTCAATAGGGTATAAGTAACCTAGGTATAGGCACCTCCTTACCTAGCACGTTCAGGAGAAAAGGAAGTTCAAGTATCAACCAAGAACCATGTAGAGAGCAGAGCAAGATGAAGAAGAAGAGGTTGTGACAGGATGGTATTCAATCACTGTTCTTTATTAGGGTTTAGAGAGGTCTAATATTTATAAGCTTGAATCTAACAGGTAATAAAAGAGCCGTGGAGATTTGATCAACAACTACAAATGAGCTAAAGTAATCTAATGAAGGTTAATCAACAACTACAAATGAGCTAAAGTAATCTGTTGAAGGTTAATCAACAACTACAAATGATCTAGAGCAAAAGAAAGAAGAAAAAAACCATAAGAAAAATAGGCTCGCCAGAGTTGAAGTCATGCGCATGCTGCCAGCCGACCAACCGCATCCACGATGCATGTGAGTTGCAGGAGCATTGTATATGGCCCAAACAGATTAGCCCCATAGCAACAGGTCAAGCAAGTGGGTCTGGTTATAAGCTTATAAAAGTTGGTTGCATCCTCACTACCCCATGTGGAACTAAACCCAACTAGGAAAGAAATGGGCTGCGCCTTGGGCCCAACTCCTTCTTTTCCAACGGTACAGTGCATTTTAATCATATCAATCCAGCATCAATGGCCACTTGCGATATTAGTCTGCATAGTCCGCACTATTTATCTTTACTTCATAGTTATAGCAAAGAAAGAGATAACTCGTATGTGTAAATTCTAGGATGTACACATCCTTGTTCACTAATTATATGTTTAATCATCTCACATTTGTCCATGAGTGTTTCATCCCATGAAGTATTCAACTATATACAATACAACTTTCTAGTTATGGATACATTATTAGCAATGCATCAGCGTAGCATCAGAGGATACTTGAACAATATATATAAAGTAAGTCAGTTCAGAAAGAGAAATGAAACCACAAATAAGATGGAGAAAAAAAGGGGCCTCAAACATGATAACCAATTTAAAGCTACTTTGTAACAGCAAAAACTACATGTCTCTCACAGTCCTACATTAGCTGATAAAGAATGTCTACAGGATTAAACAAACTGAACAACCAAGTGAACCGCCTGAATAGAAATTATGGAGGCTAAAATTAAATATAGCATGACAAAATAGCCCTGTTATACCTTGCTTGTATCCTGAAATGAATTCACACCAGGCAACCTATCTTCTTCAGGAACAAACACTTTTTTTAGGAGAATGTCTCCATTCTGCACAATCCTTAATCCGATCTTGTTCTCAATTTTGGTGGCCCTCAAACCAGGGGCACCCTTCATCACTATAAATCTGGAGGTAGAAAAACAAACCCCAAAGATAAATAAAAAAATCAAGAGGCTACATATAATAAATTTCTTGTCATAAATTTGCAATAATAAGTTCATATATCACTTTTAACCAGTTTGGTAGACAAACATTATTTACCCGTTTATCTGGTTTGTTTCCATATTACGAGCAAAAATAACAAGAACATCTGCAAAAGTACTGTTCCCTATCCAGCGCTTTTGTCCATCAAGTATCCAGCCTCCAGATACCTAGTTCACACAGGAGGTATGAGAAAACAATCCAAAAAAAGGCACGTAGCTCGTGAAACTGCTGACCAGGTAAAATGATGCAGATCCACAAGATAAGAACTTTTTATTAATAAATCAATCTATCATGCCACATGTAGGGTTTGAAGAAGAGATCTCCTTTGAAGAGGGATCCCTCTACCACTTGGCTAGTTATTTAGAAACTTTGGGCATAATTAAAGTTAGCATTTTAAACCTTAGATTGCGATTGGTTCTCAAAGAGCTAGCATCACTTCCATAATCTGGCTCCGTTAAGCCCTTAAAGAAGAATACCATTTAACAAAGATCAGAATGACTAAGAAAATTAACAAATTAACGAGATTAATTAATTTATTTATTTATTACATACCCCAATGAAACCCACGGTTTAAATTTGTGCTAATGATGGTAGATATTTCTGCTTTTGTTCCTCTGATCCACAAAGACCTATCATTAACAAAATAAACAAGACACATATAATGGCATAGTTCAGTTGTTGATTATGTTCCCAACCCCAAAAAATTAAAATACCGACAATAGGATCCAGACAAACTGATTTAATTATTACCGATTGTAAGCATTGCTAAAGAAGAATGAACCAAAATAAATGTAGAACAGCTTGCATCAACTCGTGCCACTTCAGCAATAGCAATAGCACTTCCTGTGAGAGAGAGCCCTGGACATCCATATCCCTGTTGACAAATTCTCTAAGTGCCTTTTTAACATTTCTCAAGTTTAATGCAGTAGAACATGTAAGGTACCTTAATCGTTCCCCCAGCAACTTTAAGGGAAGCAAGCTTAGGAATGGCATGGTAAGGGAACTCTGCTTTCTCCCAGTGCTTCATAGGTAAAAGGTTCATAAATCAAATTCATGAAGATCCAGAAAAACAAGAAAGTTTCAATTTATACACAAAAACATAAAATCACACCATAGCATACAAGAATAATAGGTCACACAAATAAAAAAACTAAGTTGATCTTGCGACACTGAATCCATCTATGTTCATTCAACAACATGGATGACTGGTGCAGTCTTGAGAAGTTTCAAATGGTAGCCTTGGGCTTGTGATGGATGGATTAACTCAAAATTCTGGTAATTAAACCGAAGACTTCTGACAAAAGTCTGCAAGAAATCTTAATTTATGTAATCATTGTCGAATATAAACATGTTGCTAGATTTATCTTCAGCATCTCTTACAAACAACCTGATATGATAGGAATAATTAACCACAACATCATAGGTATATTAAGTATGGCAGCTGCAGCCTCCACCTGAAGTTATTATGACGACGCAAGATTGGTTTCTTGAGTTCTGGCTTGAGACCTATTTACATATCCTAAAAATGAAAATTGCATACAAGAAATGAAGGAACAGTATGTTGTTCAATGGAATTAATGGGAACATTATTGCTTGTTGACAAAATAAAACAGAACTGAATTCTAGTAGCATGCATCTAGAGGTTTGATAAATAGAGGAATACCACTGTCATTATAGGAGCAATTTCTTTCTCCATAACTTCTCGCACTTTTCTCCTTAAAACCTGTTCCTCGTCGCTCAACAAATCATCAAACTGATAATAATCTGATTCTGTATGAAGAGAGGAAAAAATCAGTGAACTGCAGGGGGAAATGATTGCGCATTGGGAACCATTAAGCTATTACATCTATATGCATTTCTTATCACTTTTTTGAGCCAAAATAAGTTGAATTTCAAACCAAGACAATAATCCATTAAAATACTATAAAAAAGACATAACCCCAGTACACGTTATCCAACAACACTAATAGTACATGAGAAAAATGAATGTAAAAATACACATGAATCAAGATGTTCACACATGGAATGTTTTCTTGCTATCACTTTTAGTTATTATGATATCCATATGGTTTGGGCATACTACTATACCAACATGAGGGTGGTGTGATTGATAAGCTAAAATTTGTTGATGCACCAATATTGTGGCATCCAATGATTCCAAGTTTCTAGGACTAAAAGACAAAAGACCAAACACACATGGACAGGAGAGAAGAAATAATATGACTGCAAAAGCTGCAAAAGCATGATTAGAAAGTATGGATAAGGGGTCGTCATTTGCTACAAATTTTTCTTTCCCCCTAAATGACCAATATAGCCAAACTCATATAGTAGATGTAAGGCATGAGCATAGTTGGTGGTACTGGAAATATGCACAATAGCCCGAAGATGTAGAAGATTACTAATTATGAATTTAAAAAAAAAACCAAAAACTTAGATGACCTATATAGGCTGGTTTCAAACAAAAAAACAGAGAAAAAAAAGGTCATTCTCATAAACGTTGAATAACATCAACTACGGCCCTAGGATGATTTTGTCCTGAAAAAAAATTTTATGACAAAGCATGCCATTAGTGAAAAGAAAAATATCATACCTGATGGAGGAAAAATTGATGCAGGTGTTGCCTGTGGAAATGCAATGGAGACATCTAATGCAGGCAGTCCAACATGCGAGTTGATACTACCCACAGAATGATCACCTAGAATTTGATAAGACAAATTATCAGCTTTTTTTATCATAGAGTAATAGCATACAACACTATCATACATAACAGGAACCAAAAGAAACACAATAAAAGAAAAAAAAAATCGTTAGCCAAACAATATTATATAACTAATGAAGTAGATACAGCACTGATGTAGCAGACATATCTAAGACTCTACATAGATAGTACTATAGTAGATATTATGCCTAAGAAGTACATAGTGATGCTATATGTAGGAAGCATGTATACCTAAATAGATATTTTTATAAATTTCAATTTTATCTGTTCAGTACTCACATCCTCTACAATCTGCAATCATTCGAGAGGCTCATTCAATGCCTTAACATATATTGCAACTAACCTTCATGGTGTCTTAATAATTGTAGGATCCTTTATGTCTCCCATAAATTGCAACTATCCATCATTTATATATATATGCATCTTCAATCAAAGCAAACAAAGTGTTTTCAGAAGGATTTAGACTTTGCTCTTCCAAGTGATCCATAACAACCTTTGACAACCCTAGCTTCTAAAGAACATCAACAGGCATATAGATACTTCGAAACAAATCATGACACCCTAAAAAAATCAAACCTTTTTGCAATGTTTTATAAGAATTCAAACACAGGAAAGGAAAAAAAACAATCCTGTAAAAGCAAATCAATAAGTCACTTCCAACCTAGAAAGCACTGACCTTGATTCTGAGAAGGAGCCATGGCCGGAAGATGGATCGATCGATGAGAAACTCCTTCTCTGGGGCTTCAATTAGATCAAAGACGAAGATCAAGATCGAGACGGTGTTATGACGTCGAGGGAGTTGGGCAGTGCACGGCGCTGTTTCATAAGTTGATAAGAAATGACGCCATTAATGAAAGTTTAAGTTGTTGACCCGATAAGGATCCCGAATAGTATCAATAGTGTGGATTTTATCAAGTATTTATCAATTTTAGTAAATCAATTTTAAATAGGTTTGAACAAACTACACAACATAAATTTTAAAAATAATAATAATAAAATCTTATATTTTAAGCTCACAAAAGATGTTTTCCTACTTAAAATGGATTTCATGCTTTCTAGACTCATATTAGGAAGGGTAATTATCTCCACCATTAGCATAATTTGTACTCTAACATGCAATTTAACATAACTAATTTCTACTCATGGCATAGGTAATTAGTTATGTAAATCAACTAAATTTCGGCAGCACCTCTTAGACAGCACCTCCCCTATCTATAGGGCTCCCAAAATTATACAATCATGTATTCATATCAACTCTAACTCATTTAACAAGCATTTAAACTACAATTCATCCATATACCATTCATGGATTCTTAAGTTTAATTCATGAAATTAGTTCATCATCTTTCCCCCAAATTAGGGCTGCAGGAATTACTTGGACTTTTGATGCTCCTCTTCAAGCTTCTTCGTCCGATCTCGCCGGAAGAAAGGGATGGCCGGAGCTCCACCAGTGAAGGGCTCCTCGCCGGATCTTACTGCTCGCCGGAGGAGGGAGAAGATCAGGAGGACAGCAAGGGCGCGAGCTCGCCGGAGAGGGAAGGCGGCTCTGGCCGCGGAGGAGGAGATCGGGCTGGCCGGCTTCCGTCGAGGCTCGCCGGTGAGGAGAAGGAAAGAGGGGCGGCGGAAGGAGGTGACGCGCGGAGGCGCGCGTGCAGGGCTGCTGGACGCCGGGCGCGTGCGCGCGTGGGATCTCGGCCTGGCTGGCGCGGCTGGCGGTTGTCCGGCTCGCGGTGGTTCGCCGAGGTGCTCGGCCGGAGCTCGCGCGGTGTTGGGCGGCGGTCAGGCGCAGGTAAGGGCGCACGAGAGGAGATGGAGCTCGGTTGACTCAATCGAGGGAGATTGAATTTTAATTCAATTGGAACCCTTAGTCCCAATCATATATACCCCTATGTATTATTTATATAATAATTAAATCTAATAATTCAAAATATCATCTTACTATTGTCACATAGGATTCCTTAAATTATATTATCTCTAACTTAATGTCTCATCATCACTAATGAACATTATCTTTCTAATAATTTATCGATCAGATCCGGGATTCCCGGGTCAGATGACCCTAGTGACACAGGCATACTATAACGTCACAGGTTACCTCCTCTCCCGACTCAGATCCATTTTCCCTGCTTTTGACTCAGCAGATCTACTTTATCGGGACTCTAACGTTTATCCGGTCTCCACTTAATTAACCTGGATTAATTAACATTTAAATAATTTCTTACTTAATTAATCTAGTTCTGCTAACTATTAACCTCCAACTATTCTATGTAAATGTGGCCTGGCCCAATAAGATCTTCTTTTTTCCTTATAGTTGTGAGACTGGATTTCAGGTCCATTCATTCCATTTTCCTTTAACTATGATCTGTTTTCTGTGCTAATTAACCTTATTTAAAATTCAAAATTTTATTGATTATTTATTTAAAAAAATCTGGGGTGTTATAGAAATAATAAAGACAATAAGAAAAAGATAATTGATATTTCAATTACATCTTGCCCTAGCATTACTCTCTTTACATCCTTTTCATGATAAAACTGGAGACAACTGTAACAAAATAAAAAAATAAAAAAATAAAAAAACTAAGGTAAAAGAAACGAACTCACTCTCTTGGATGCTTGGATGACCTCCTTGAATCTAATAATGGACATCTTGCTGGACATCTCCATTGCCCTTCAAATTCATCACATATAGAATTAAAAACAAGAAATGAAACAAAAATCCAAGCTAAAGAACATAATCAAGCACCAAATCAATCTAACATCAATCGATAAAATAAAAACCTATTCTTTTGAGCACGCCCAGAATTGGACTCAAATTTACTGACAGTCTTTGGAGAAGGAGCATCAAGCATGGGATCCATCAGCCTGTGCCTTCTGGAGCTCTCCAAGCGGGATATCATTAAGCTCCCACTCAATCTCCTCATGCAATACAAGGAAACACCGTAAGAGAAGGGAAGAGAAGCTAGGGTTTACAAAGCGATTGGCAAACCTCATTAGATGAGAAGCCGAGATCATTGCCTTCATTAATAATGGCAAAAGAGGAGAGAAACCGTGAATAACAGCAAAAGAGGAGGTGAGAAGACGAAGGGTTTATTTTTATTACTATTATATATTTAATAGGTTTAATATATTTTATAGTTTATTTTGTTTTTCAATGTTATATTAACATTGTATATCTAGTAGGCTATTTATGATATTTTTAGTAAAGTTTAGATATTTTGTTTTTCCACTAATATTAATTTATAATTATAAATATATTGTTTTCCACGTATGCATATATAGTAAAATACAATGAAAATTATTTTATACTTTTACATATATAAATATTAAATTTTATAAAATAATTTTTAAAGTGGTAAATAAAAAGATAATTTTAAATATTTGAAATATTTTAAAGTATAGATAATATTAAATTTTGTAAAATAATTTTAAAAAACAATGGTAAATAAATAGATGATTTTAAATCTTCGTAAATATCTTTTTTAAATATACAAAATTTTAATTTATTATATTTATAATAAAAAATCTTATAAATATTTTTTAAAAAAATGGTAAAGAAATAGATAATTTTAAAAATATTTTAAAATATAAACAATTTAATTTATTATATTTATAATATATTCTATAATATATTTTGTTACGGAGATATTTGGTAAAACACGTATCACCTGCCTAAATGACCACCTGTCACACACAGGGCTACATCCCTTTGGCCACGCGACAATATCACCAAATACTCTAGCACAATTCCGTTTGGTAAATAAGAATGAGGGTTCAACCCTACAAAATAAATCCGTCGGACTTATAAAAACCGTCTCGTAAGGTGTTTATAGCCACTTGGGTAAAAAAAATATCTAACTCCTCTACAGTAAGTAGATCTTATCCACTTGCCTCTACAGTGGGCAGATATTCTCTACTTACCTACTTAGTACTTACCTACGTAGCACCTACACAATACGCAGATATTTTCTTATCGCCTTTTGAGATATTTATTTACCGCCTTACTCACCGCCTTACTCACCGCCTTCCCACCGCCTTTGAGTTGCTATAAAAGAAGAACAACGATAGAAAGAAAGGGATCTGAAAAAAACGTCACCCGAAACACTTCCTTCTCACAAGTTTTCTGACTTAAGCATCGGAGTTAAATCTGGGCAGAAAGGCCCAATTCCGATCACTCCCTTCCCCCTTTTGCAGATTCACCCCGAAGGAAAAAGCTGATAATTACGATCGGCATTCCAGAGCGTTCCTATTCAGAATCTGAAGTAAGTGTCCACATCAACTATAAATTTTAACCGTTTGTCGAAGGCTGAGACCAGATCACGAGGCAACAGTAACCAGTGTGAGGTGGACCAGTTTTTGGCATCAACAGTTTGGCGCCGTCCGTGGGGACCCTTACAAAAAGCTAAATGATTACTACCAGAAGATCAAAACGAATCCAAGAACAAGGAGCGCCTAGTAATACCGAAGTACCCGGTGAAATCCAGAGAGATGTGGAGAATCCGTCGGAAAATCTACCCATCTTACCTCCATCGGAAAACCCTTCCATCATTCCATCGGAAAATCCGTCCATTGTACCCCAGGGATCCATCCCGGCATTTTATCTTAACATGCAGCAGCAATTAGAGCAGTTGGCTCAAGCTGTTCATATTTTGACCCATCCATCACTTCCTCCCACACAAATTCCACCAAATATGCCGACAGCCCCACTTGCTAATTCCGAAAGCAGAGGGAGGACAAGGACTCGCACCCATGGAGAAAGACTAGAGAGAACCGCCTTCTCAACTAGTTCGGAACCTCCCTCCGTTCGACGTCGAGAGCAAGCTGCCACAGAAACGAGCGGCATACAAAGCGGAGCAGAACGAAGCGAGGCCGGAATAGTCCATACGCTCCAGCATTATGAGAAGAAGCGGAGACAAGGTCCCTCTCGAGGAAACCAGAAATCTGAACGGCATGTTCTCAACATATGCTCGCCCTTTATCAAGGAAATATTGGAGGAGCAAGTTCCTGATAGTTTCCAACCACCTGCTATGATTGCATATGAGGGCAAAACCGATCCGTCTCGTCATCTGAAGTCATTCCGATCGAAGATGCTGCTTTCTGGAATTACCGACGCTCGTATGTGCCGAGCTTTTCCCGCCACCTTAGAGGGAAAAGCGCAAGACTGGTTTGTCGATCTTCCATCTAGCACAATTCCTTCTTTTCAAGTTCTAGCAGATCGCTTTCTAGCTTATTTTGCTAATTACTCAAAGCAAAAGAAAACTCCATCTACCCTTTTGCCCGTTAAATAATGGGGGGGTGAAACACTCCAAGCCTATCTGAATCGTTTCATAGATGAAGCAGCAAACGTTGCGGACCTTATTCCGCAAATGGCTGTAACCATCTTGATGGAGGGTTTGCTAGAATCCCCATTCTGTTTTTCCCTCACTCTAGATCCACCAAAAACCATCCCTGCCCTCATGATCCATGCCCAAAAGTATATCAATTCCGATGAAATTTATACGGGTTGGGAAGAAGAGGCTCGACGTGCCCCTGTTGAAACCCAGAAAGGAAAAGTCCATCACAATGTCAACAGAAGGCCCACAGAAATCCGAAAGGAAGGAGGACCACATAAGGATAATAAGAGTGAGACTAGAGGTCTGGAACCTGCAACACGCCCTCAGCGACATATGCTACAGCCCAAAGAACCTTCAAGATAAGGGAAAGTAGTCAGATACGACCACTATACCCCTCTAAATCAGACCAGAAGCCATATCCTTATGCAAATTAAGGATCAAAAAATCTTGGCCTGGCCAGAACCTGCAAAGAATCCCGAACGGTAAAAGAACAACAAAAGATATTGCAAGTTTCACAAGCTAGAGGACATGACACTGAAAAATGCACCCATTTGATGAACGCCATAGAAGATATCGTTAGAAGGGGACAATTGGAGCAGTATTTCAACATTGATGTTCAAGAAGAACCTGAAACTTCATAGCCTGAAGGAGAAAAAGGAGAGATGGTCGGATTTATTAGTGGTGGTCACAGGTGTGGTCTTTGAAAGTTCGACCTCTCGAGAAAAAGCTATGCGGAATGGTGGGAGTTAGCGAGGAAGCGAAGCTCCACAAAGAAGGCCTTGGCCTCTGGCTCCCATCATTTTTATGATAACGATGTCGGCGAGGTTTCACCCTCATGGCGGCGCCTTGGTCATTGCCATCCGGGTTTCCGGCTTCCAAATGAAAAGAGTTACGGTAGGCAGTAGGAAGTTCGGTGGATATTCTCTTTTGGAGTGCCTTTGAAAGAATGAGTCACGATCGCGGGCGACTTACTCCCGTAAAATCATCCTTAGTGGGATTTTCAGGAGGGTGCAACCGAAGGAATGATCACATTGCGGTTATGGTAGGAAATTCGCCAAGATCATCAATGGTGACAACAAATTTTCTAGTTGTACGCTGCGCTTCAAGTTATAGCGTGATTCTTGGTAGGCCAACCCTCAACGCCTTAAAAGCAATAATTTCTACTTACCATCTTCTCCTCAAATTTACATTTGAGAGTGGCTGAGTGGCGGTGGAAGTAAGAGGGGATCAACCCTTGGCACGGCAATGTTATGTCTCAACCCTCAAAGGAAAAACTCTAAACAGAGGCAAAACAAGAGTTTCGGAAGCCATGTTGATCAATAGAATAGCCGAGCGGGAAGATGAAGAACTCCGACCCACACCAGTTGAAGAATTGCTTGTAGTTCCTCTAGACACAACTAGAGCGGAATGAACTGTGCGGATTGGTGCGGATTTGACAATAGCGCAGCAAGAAAATCTCATGGTAGTACTAAGGACAAATTCCGATCTCTTCGCCTGGTCATTGAACACCGCCTCAACATAGATCAGTCGTTCAAACCTGTCAAACAGAAACGAAGGAATTCCGCCCTAGAAAGGCAGAAGGCTGCAGAAGAAGAATTATCAACCCTTTTGAAGGTTGGATTTATCCGAGAGATGAATTATCCAGACTGGTTGGCTAATGTGGTTCTGGTAAAAAAGCCGTCCGGAAAATGGAGAATGTGCGTGGATTTACGGACCTAAATAAAGCTTGTCCAAAAGATTCATTCCCTCTACCTTCAATTGATGGTTTGGTGGACTCTACAGCGGCGCATGAGATTCTGAGTTTCTTAGATGCCTTCTCCGGCTACAATCAAATCCGAATGGCCAAAGACGACGAAGAAAAAACATCCTTTATTACGGGCAGAGGAACCTATTGCTATAAGGTGATGCCATTCGGTCTAAAGAATGCCGGAGCTACCTTCGAGGCTCATAAACCACGGTCTTCAAAGAGCAAATTGGCGAGAAATGCCGGAAGCTTATGTAGATGACATCTTGGTGAAGAGCGAAAAGCCGATGAACATCAGCCGGATTTACAAGAGGCCTTTCCGATTAAACCCGGACTTACAATATGCGCCTAAATCCAAACAAATGTGCCTTTGGTGTCCAATCAGGGAAATTTCTAGGATTTATATTGACTCAAAGAGGAATAGAAGCAAATCCGGAAAAGATCAAAGTCATTCTTGATATGGGGTCACCCAAAAGTCTTCAAGAAGTACAACGGCTTAATGGACTCCTAACAGCTCTTGGGAGGTTTATCTCTAAAGCCGGAGAGAAAAATCTCCCACTCTTCCAAGCCTTGCGAAAAGCACCAAAAATGGAATGGACAGAAGAATGTTAAAAAGCCTTTCAGGGGCTTAAAGATTATCTCCGATCGCCTCAATTCCTAGCCAAGCCACAAGTAGGGGAAGAACTCTATATCTATTTGGCCGCTGCCCCTCGAGCGGTCAGTGCAGTTCTATTAAGAGAAGATAAGGGAGTTCAGAAACCTGTCTATTATACAAGTAAGATCCTTAACGACGCGGAGTCAAGGTATCTGCCACTTGAAAAATTAGCATTCGCCCTTATCACATCCGCACGGAGATTGAGGCCTTATTTTCAAGCTCACAAGATTACGGTATTGACTGACCAGCCCTTAAAGCAAGTTCTCTATAAGCCAGAAAATTTCGGGCGTCAAGCCAAGTGGGTAATAGAATTGGTTGAGTTTGATCTTACTTATAAGCCCCGAACGACAATCAAGGCTCAAGTGTTAGCAGATTTTATAGCGGAATTAACCATCCCCGTGGAAATTCCATCACAAGATCCAGAAGAAAGCCCTAGCATTCCATGGTCCTTAAATGTCGATGGCTCAGCAACCGAAGAGAAGTTAGGGGCCGACTTCGTCCTTTATTCTCCTTCTAAATGGAAAATTGCAATAATGCTCAAGTTCCAATTCCGAGTCACCAACAATGAAGCCGAATATGAAGCCCTCATCGCAAGATTGCATTTGGCCCGGGGGCTCAGAATTCAACATCTGCATGTATACTCCGACTCACAACTAGTCGTGAGCCACATATTGGCAATTTTGAAGCAAAGGGGGAGAACATGGTCAAATATCAGGCAGTGGTGAAAAAAATAGTTCCATGCTTCGCTCACTTCCAGATCGAAAAAATATGTCGAGCACAAAATGAAGAAGCTGACGCCTTATCTAAAAAAGCCACTACACCCAATGGAGATACAGAATCCTTTTTCAATCTACAGTACCTTCCCACAAAAACCATTGAAGGGTTGGAAGGAGAAATATAGAGTACAACAGAAGAGTCAAGTTGGATTAATCCCATTAGAAACTACCTGCAAGGTGGGCCTACATTATCCAACAAAACAGAAGGCAGACGAATTTCTTACAAAGCCGCTCAGTACACCATTATTGGTGAAAATCTATGCAAGAGGTCCTATACACAACCCTTCTTGCGGTGCTTGCGTCCCACAGAAGCCAAGTATATCCTTCAAGAAATTCATGAAGGCATTGGAGGGGGTCATATAGGAGGCAAAGCCTTGAGTTACAAAGTCCTGCGACAAGGCTATTACTGGCCAACACTAACTTCGAGATCACGGTGGCGTTAAGCCCAAAAATGTGATGCATGCCGGCATTCAAGATTTAAAGGCGACCACCAACCTTTGCTTACGCCCAATTATCGACCCTCGGCCAGTTTGCTATTTGGGGAGTTGATCTTCTAGAGCCATTTCCTACTTCGACCCGACAAATGAAGTTTCTAATAGTTGCTATCGACTATTTCACCAAATGGGTAGAAGTCGAGCCCTTGGCCAAAATCCGCGGAGAAAGCTTGTTAGGGATTCTTATGGCGAGCGGTTATGCTGTCGATTGAATTCCGGTCGCTGCATTTCGATAATGGCGGCAATTTGATAACAAGGCTTTCAAAAGCTTTTGTTCGAACTTCGAATTGAATCGAGGTTAACTTCTTTAACACGACCTCGAAATAGCGGCCAAGTGGAAGTGACAAATCGCACCTTGTTCCAAGCTCTTAAAACCCGGGTGTCCAAAAATGGAACTAATTGGGTTGAGGAAATTCCGAGCGTTCTTTGGGCTTACAAGACAATCACAAGAACCCCCACAGGAGAAACTCCATTTTCTCTTACTTATGGGGCAGAAGCTGTCATCCCTGCGGAAATAGGAATGCCTACCTTACGGACACAACAAACTTTCTCATCAGAAGAGAATGAGAAGAATCTCCGAGCGGAACTTGATTTACTTGAAGAGCGAAGAGAAGCTGCGGAAACAAAAGCAACCATCTATAGCCAAAGAGTAAAAAGGTTCTATGACACAAGGGTGAAAAGAGTCTTCTTCCAAATCGGTATCTATTCTTAAGCGAAAATGAATTCCAGGGAAACAAAAGCCGAACGGGGAAGCTAACTCCTAACTGGGAAGGCCCTTACGTCATAGAAAGAATTGTTCGAGCAAGCACCTATTATCTGGTAAATATGGAAGGAAAAACGCTCAAGCGTCCATTTCATGCTGAACACCTGCGGCGCTACTAAAAGTAAATTTTGTCGTCTCCTAAATGTTTCATGAAATAAAGCTTAAGTCTTTTCCAAATGAAAATGAGGTGAAAATCCCATTCTACAAAAATGAGGTGAAAATCCCATTCCTAAAAGATGAGTCAAAAGTATCCTACAAGGATAAACAACAATTCTCATCCAGAAACAAGGGGCAAAAACCCCGATCGAAATATGAGGCAACAATCTCATCTTACTGAACAAAACAAAGTCCCACGATTGGACTCAGAAGAAACGAAGAAAGAAGACTTCTTAATGGTTAAAAATAACCATAGCTCGGAAAGAAATCTTCACCAAAATAAAGGTTTGTGTTTCATTCATATAAAATAGAAATTACATTCCAGAATGATTAACTTTTTACAAAACGTTTCATACATAAAAACCCCTAAGAACTAGGGCCTTCTAGGCGGTCGGCTGCTTCTGGAGGAATTTGAGTTGAAGGTTCTGGAGTAGGGGCCTCTGGGGTCTTTATAACCTGCTGCTCCTTTAGCTCCGTAAATTTCTTTAAAACTCCAACAGGCCCCATAGACAAAACTTCTGCAGGAGGAACATGGTGTCCCACCTGTTGCACTACCGAATATATACGGGTGGCCCCTTCTTTCGCTTTTGCCCTAAGCCGGGCGACCTTCTTTTCTAACTTATTCGCTCGTTCTACTAAATCTTTTATTTCTTGCGAGTCGGATTTAGGGGTTTTTAGTCGGGAAGCTAGGTCTTCCTTGAGTGTGTCACGCTCCCCCTTAATTTCCTTCAACTTCGGCTGAGCGGTAAGCTCAACAACCTTCAATTTTAGATCCCATCCAGTCTTCAGCTGCTCATCTTGGCGGATTTAAGTTCCTTCTTCAAGCTGCTTTGGATTCATCCTGTAATTTTGTGATATTCTCCTCAGCAGTATGAAGAGAGCCCTCGGAAGTAACTAGCTTGGCCTCTAGATCATTTTTTTCTTTTTCCATAGCGGCCTACTGTTGAAGCCGCTCGGCTTATCTCGCTCAAGGGCGTGGATAGCAGCGAGCTGCTCTTTCTCCCTTCCCTCCAAGGCCGCCACCCTAGAACCTAATTGGGTAATCTCTGCCCTACTTGCTTCCATCTTTACCAAGTCCTCTTGACAAAGATTGCCGACCCGATCCGCCCATTGAGCGGTCTACAGAATAACAAGTGAGTAACAAATGAGTTAAAAACGATAATACCGAACTAGAAAGTAAAAACAGTACAAGAAATTACCAGCATAGCCGAGCAGAAAAGTTGGTAAGTGGCCTCTTCCCTTCCAGCTCTTCGAAGTTTAGTGGAGAGCTTTTCGAGTCTCATAGCCATCAAAACATCCTTCACGGACGTGGCGTCTCGAAAAGGAGTATCCTCGGAAAGCAATTCCTGCCACTGAGTGACCGGACCCTTCAAAGCGGAGTGCATGCATCCTCGGTTTGTCCGGAGAGCAGCTTCCCACGCCTCACTATAAAATAAACCTAAGTTAAAAATTCTTAGTGAAACAATAGGTACCCTTAAGAAATAGACTCTTACCTCCTTAAAGAGGATATCTTCTGGTCGACTAGAAGAGGGGCCCTCTGAAATTGGCGATAAAGCAGGGCGAACCTCTTGTTGAGGCGAATTCGCCTGTTCTCTTGTAATTCTAGGACCCGATGCGTCCTCGGAATTCTTCCTCTTTGTCCTCCTCTCACAGCGAGGACCCGGCGAGGATCACGCTTGACCCTCTTTTGGAAGAGTCAGCGTCTTTTCTCTTCCTTTTCTTCTTCTCCTCCTTGGAAGCATCGGTGCCTTTCTTTGGGCGCTACCTCCTTCTTCTTTCGCCCAAGAGGTAAGGGCGGATGAACTTCACCTTAGAAGGAGCCCAGGATGCCCTTAACGTAACTTAAATCTTCGTCCTCCATCGGATTTTTTGGAAGAATAAATTCCGAAGAAAGTTAGATATCACGATTCAAGATTAAATTAAGTTAGACGCACAAACAAGTCCTACCAGTAGCTCCTATTAAACGACACCTAAGGAGATTTTCCTTAGTTAAGAAGGCATCCATGTAAACCTTGGACATTCCCGTCATTGACTTAAGAAGAACCTCCTCTTCCTTTGTCATCTCCTCACAAACAATGTCCGTTCGGGGAGCCTCCCACTTGGTTCGGACATCCCACCCGGACTTACTTTTGACAAAGAAAAATTTACTCTTCCATGCAATGGAAGAAGGGACTTTCCTAGAAACTTTCTCGGAGCGAGCGAAAAATAGTACCAATCATCATTGGACTCTAAACACAAACTAAATAACATCTGAAACCAGCGGACGGTCGGTTACCCCATAGTTCTTAAAAATGATAACAAAGCCGTTTAGCAACCTCCAAGAATTCGGAGTTAACTGTGAAGGACACAAGCGATATTCTTCCAAAATCACCTTAGCAAAGTTGGAAAAAGGAATCCTAAGGCCACCCAATAGAGCATCTTGATAGACGGCTATCTCCCCCTCCCTAGGAGAGCTCGCCCTCTCCCCGGAACAGGGAACCCTAACCTCATACAGAGAAAGGTCTATCTCATACTTCTCTACTAAACTATCGATATCATTCTGCCCAAGGAGGCTTATGAAGGTACCAGATCCCCTACCTATAGCTCTACAAGCAGGATGAACCCGCAAACCCTAGACTGGAGCATCCCTAAACTCGCCTGGAATCGCGACAGAGGCTATGGGTTTGGAGGGAGAAGGGATCGAAAGTTGTGGGGAAGCAGCCGATTCATGGGAAGAACTAGAAGAAGAAGACACACTAGAGTCACTAGCCATACCTTAGAAGAAAAAGGGGTGAAAGCGCACAGAAATCTTAAGAACAGGGTTCGCCGGAGAAGAAGAGATTTTGGGGAAGAAGACACAATTCAACTTTTGAGATAAACTGTTCAGCCTATACAATTTGGTTATATGCGAAAAAGACGAACCCCTGGCCGTTAGATCCCAGCGTTACACCCCGATCGAACCGTTGAACCAAAGGCCCCCAAATCCAGACCGTTCAGATAGCCATCATCACTTCTCCTTAAACGATTCAAAATCTCATCCACGTCAGCATACCAAACGCCGTCGACACACATAGGTAGCAGCGCCCATCATGATGTTGACAAGCAGCGCCGCCAGCGCCGCGTCGTGCCACCGCCTCCCTTTAATGCTAAACAGTAGGGGAGACACGTGTCTTCTCAGGGAATAACAGGCACTGTATAAAAAGTAGAGCCCATACCATAGAAGACAAAACACACGCCCCAACATAGGATCACCAGTGATTATTTCAGGAAGGTACCAGAGAATTTATAGGCAAAACGACAACCTTTATTAATTCATGTTACAAAGATAGTTGTAAACAAAAAAAATGAACAAACACGCAACAAAACAACAATACAACAAGCCCTCACACCTCCGTCAGAATTCCCTAGTCAACAGTCCACGAATCCATCTGAAGACTCACTCGGATAAGATTCGGAGGAGATGCACGGACTTCCACAGCCATCACTGTCCTCATTGTCGCTAGGAAATCCCAGCAAAGCACGTGGGCGAAGATTGGGGTCCTCTCCTCTATGACAAGAATCTCTTTTGAACATTTCAACTTCAAAGCGCACACCCCCTGCATAAGTAATAACTAGAAGATCCCCCGCCTCCACATCATGATCAGCGTGGAAGGTTTCCCACCCTTCCTCAATACATATCTCACCTAAACCCCTGTCAACAACCAGAAGGGACGGCCATACACAGCCGTTCGGACTTACCTAATGGATGACCCCTGTCCTTAAGCCCTCCAGATATTCATAAAAAGAAGTTGGAATTAAGTAAATGGCAGAAGGCGAGTGAAAGTGAAGAATTTTAAGAAAGACAAACGCTGAGCCATTATACAAAGAAGCGAAGAACAACAGAATGAATAAAAACACTATCCATACAAGCTCCTTAAATAGAAAAACCTATTGACACTATAGGCGAAAATTCCGGAGAAAAATCAACCTCGATTTAAAATAATGAAAAGACAACACAGCAAGCGTCGGTCACCTATTAAAAGCACATGTGCCTAGAAACAAAGACATGCCAACTAAGAAAGATACTTGTTCTCGAACCAAGCGAAAAGTGCGATTGGCTCACTCCTCGCTCAGATTTTTTCGAACAAGTACACTTTAAGGGGGACTAGTGTTACGGAGATATTTGGTAAAACACGTGTCACTTTGCCTAAATGACCACATCACACACGAGGGCTACATCCCTTTAGCCAGCGGCAATATCACCAAATACTCTAGCACAATTCCGTTGGTAAATAAGAATGAGGGTTGACCCTACAAAATAAATCCGTTGGACTTATAAAACCATCTCGTAAAGGTGCTTATAGCCACTTGGGTAAGAAAATATCTAACGCCTCTCTGATAAGTAGATCTTATCCACTTGCCTCTCTGATTGGTAGATTTTCTCTACTTACCTACGCAGTACTTACCTATGTAGCACCTGCGTAGCACCTACACAGTAGGCAGATATTTTCTTACCGCCTTTTGAGATATTTATTTACCGCCTTACTCACCGCCTTACTCACCGCCTTCCCACCGCCTTTGAGTTGCTATAAAAGAAGAACAACGATAGAAAGAAAGAGATCTTAAAAAAATGTCACCCGAAACACTTCCTTCTCACAAGTTTTCTAACTTAAGCATCAGAGTTAAATCCGGGCAGAAAGGCCCAATTCCGATCACTCCCTTCCCCCTTTTGCAGATTCACCACGAAGGAAAACGCTGATAATTCCGATCGGCATTCCAGAGCGTTCCTATTCAGAATCTAAAGTAAGTGTCCACATCAACTATAAATTTCAACCGTTTGTTGAAGGTTGAGACCAGATCACGAGGCAACAGTAACCAGCGTGAGGTGGACCAGTTTTTGGCATCCACATATTTTATTCATTAATATTGCATAATTAATAGGTTATTTATGAAATATTTAATAGGACTTGGATATATGGTAATTATAAGAATTTACAAGGGATATTTTTGTCAACACACTTTGAAATGTTGGACCAATAAACCCCTTATAGGAGTATTAGTATAATGCACGTGCGTCGTTGCCGCGACGGATATTGAATTGTTTGGTTAGGTTTTTTCTTAATTAGAATTGAATTTTTGTATTTTTGTATTTTTTATTTTATATTACATACATGTAATTTTCTTTAGCATTTGTTTATTTATGAAAATGTTTCTTCCTGAGAATATTTACACTCATAGACATGTTACCCTACAACCAATGGTTTCCTCTTCAATGCTGATTTTTATGAAGTGTCAAATTGACTTACTTTTTCAGTTTTTGAAAAGCCAACTTATTAGCCATTAGTCATACAATTTCTGATGCAGGAGGCTCGAGTCAGATGTTGCCAGGATGGCGGGTCAACGTAAAGACAGGAGGTGGTCAAGTCAATTCCAAGATTGAGTCGGTTTTGGACACGTTTCAGTATTTTGGCCATAACTTTGGCTACTGATACCGGATTCGCGCGCTCAACCCCAATTCGGAAAGCTCGGCTCAACACGCACGTGGGGTCCTTCAAGGTTTTCTCCATGGAAATTTCCTTCATCCTCAAATTCCACTGTTTTCACCGTCGTTTCTTTGTTTTCTGGTGTTTTTTTGCTATTTTTGGTAATACTTCGTATGCCAATTTAGCATAGGATATGAATCCGATTTGAACTCGGATTTTTAGGAGTTATCTATTTTGTTTAGTTATTTTAGAATTATATAAGTTTTTCTATTGGACCAAAATTTGCCGATTTGGGCAAATTTGGATAAGAAGATAGAATTTCTAGGTTATCTAGGTTAGTTTTTTTTAACTATTTAAACCCGGCTTGTGGGTTGAATTTTATTCATTGATTATTGAGTTATATTTTTCTTTTAAAAGTTTCAGAGACTTTTTTCTTTGTGTGTCCTCTTTTTTTCTTGCTCTTTTATCAATCCCCCTTGGTTACTGGCCTTGAGCGTTAATCACTACCACACGTCGGTTGGTATCAGAGATCATCTTCTTCCTGTGGCCTTGGCATCAATGGTGGAGGTCATGGTGGCCGTGGTGGTGTGCGTAGTGGACATGTTACGGCGGAGGAAGGTCAGTCTCGAGACCAATCGCCTTGGAAGCGATGAGCGAGGATCTGCGAGAGACAAGTAGCGGAGTTGACCCAGCGGTTAGCGGCCGAGATTTGGGGATCGTGAGGTTTGAGACCGACTCTAAGTCCACCTTCGTTAACCCCTATTCCCGGCATGGGCGGTCTAGAGAAACAGCGTGCATGAGGAGGGCGTCCGCGGAGATCTCGGCTTTCACTTGGAGTTACCGAATTCTTTGGAACCCTACATGCTTTGAAGTCGTCATATTTGGTGAGCAGTCGAGAGGATATTTGAGTACTAGGAGGTCCACGATGCGTGCGAAGGTAAAGCTAGTTGCCATCAAGTTGAAGGTAGAGCATCCGCGTGGTGGGAGCAGCTGCGGCGTTCACGAGATCTGCAAGGCAAACCAAAGATTGCAGATTGGGACAAGATGAAGAAGAAGATTAAGGGGCACTTCCTTCCCTTCAGCTATACCCAAACCTTGTTTCAACGCCTTCATACGTTGAGATAGGGTGCAAGATCGGTAGATAAGTACACAGAGGACTTCTACCAATTGGTCCTTGTTGAGCGATTTATCAGAGCGGAGGAGGCTGGTGGCTCCATATCACGGGAGGTGCATTGCCAACCATTGCAGGATGTTCTCAATCTGTACTCGTTATGGACTATTTCGGAGACATACCAGCGTGCCCTCACTGTTGAAAAGCAGCAGAATAGAAGACCACTAATCAGGAGCGATCAGAGCAGCCAACCAGTTCGCCACCAGGAGTCCCACTCTGTTCAGCAACCAACGTCACGTAGTTCTAACTCCGATGTTCATTGTTATCGATGTGGTGAGCAGGGGCACAAGTCACCTGAATGTCAGAAACCCGCTAGTCAGAAGGGAAAGAACTAGCTGATTGAAGAGGACAAGACGGATGAGACTGAGGAACCAGTTTATGATGATTATGGAGATGATGATCAGGCTGGTAACGTGTTGATTAGGGAAGCCCATGAGACCATCGTTGTTTGCAAGAGTCTGTTGGCACCCAAGGATGAATCAAGGGACGAATGGCTGAGAAAGCGATATCTTCGCATGACATGCACAATTCTTGGCAAGGTATGCAAGTTGATCGTTGATAGCGGCATTTGTAAGAATATGGTGTCCGATGAAATTTTGTCTAGAAATTACGATTGAAGGCAGGCGACACCCCAAGCCGTGAGATTATCATGGTTAAGTAGAAGCGTGAGGTTAAAGTAGGCGAGATGATGCCTTGTGTATTTTTCCATTTGCGAAAGTATTTTGACAATGCTTGGTGTGATGTTGTGCTTATGGATACACATGCGTATATTGTTGGGGCGGCCTTGGCAGTATGATTGTAATGTTATTCATGGTGGGAGGAAGAATACGGCCTTGTTTGGATGGGCTTCTTTAGAAAAGCAGAAGCTGTAAAAAAAACTGAAAAACAGCTTTTGAAAGGAAGCTAGTGATTTGTAGCTTTTGAAAAAAGCATTACATGAAAATTTGTTTTAAAAGTGTCAATTACTAAAAATACCCCCTCAAACTTTTTTAAAACTATGTCAATTACCAAAACACCCTTGATTATTATTATAATTATTTATTTTTATTTATTATTATTATTATAAAACTATTTCTGCGTTAACATATCCAAACACAAAAATAACATAAGTGCTTAACTTATTCTGAGAAGCAGTTTTTACAGAAGTTCTTCTATTAAACTTAAAAAAAAACATTTTTTTTAAAAGCCAATCCAAACAAGCCCTAGCATCAAAGGGAGAAAAATTGTGTTGACACCTCGACGGGATGAAGCCTCTTCTGACCGGATAACCAATACTACTAACCTACTTTCTATCTCCAGGGTATTGAGCGGGATCAAGCACGAAGATCGGACCTACCAAGAGAGTGCAGTCGAACTTCGAGGTGAGTTCTTTCCAACCAGGGGTGGTGATGCGGGGAGGCTTGGAGTGGGATGTTGCTAGGATGGCGGGTCAACATAGAGGCGAGGGAGGTGGTCGAGTCAATTCCAAGATTGAGTGGATTTGGACCGCGTTTGATATTTTGGCCATAACTTTGGCTACCCGATGCTATATGGATTCAGCGCTCAACCCCAATTGAGCTTCGGCTCGATACGCACGTGGGATCCATCGAGGTTTGCTCGATGGACCTTTCCTTCATCCTCAAATTCCACTATTTTCACCGTTGTTTCTTTGTTTTTCGGTGTTTTTTGCTATTTTTGTAATACTTCGTATGCCAATTTAGGATAGGATATGAATCCGATTTGAACTTGGATTTTTAGGAGTTATCTATTTTGTTTAGTTATTTTAGAATTAGATAAGTTTTCTATTTGACAAAAATTTACAGATTTGGGCAAATTTGGATAAGAAGATAGAATTTCTAGGTTATCTAGGTTAGATTTTTTTAACTATTTAAACCCGGCTTGTGGGTTGAATTTTATTCATTTATTATTGAGTTATATTTTCCTTTTAAAAGTTTCAGAGACTTTTCTTCTCTTTTCGTCCTCCCTTTTTCTTGCTCTTTTGTCAATCCTCCTTGGTTACCACACTTGAATTTAATCACTACCTTGCAGTGGTCAATTTCTAAATTGGTTCGTAATATGATGGATTGGCTTGATATGTAATTCAAATAACATTAAATGAAATAAGAAGTTAATTAAAATCCCAACAACCAAGAAAATTTCACATAAGAGAAATGAAAGTTTTATTCCAAAATTTTATTACACCATAATAAAATATAAAATTAACAAGACCTTTCTAATTTCTACGTAATTGGACATTAACAATACTCCATATATCATTGTAAAACGATGGCCAATTACCTTTACATATCAACATTGGATAAAGCAGAATGATAGGTAAAAACTTTCGTGCGTAATGGATGTAACATATTTGTGTGAGAAGCAGTAATCTCATGACGATATTTATCAAATATGATAAAATAATATAATGTAATTATCATCATAAGGTCAAATGTATGAAATATAAACGTGGTATTAACTATGTCGTAGTTAGTTAAATCACGTAATTTTATTCTTTTGTGAATTGCCAAAGACCATTGTTTGAAATCATCCTCCATATTGTCAATCCTTTTTTTTTTTTGTAGTGTGGAGCAAATCAAATTAGTCCTTGGCATGCCAATTGATTCTTGAACATTCCTTCTCCTCTTGCAACCTTTGGCAGTAATTTGAATGAAGATCGTTGAGTGAAAAAGTCAAACACATATATCATTTCTTCATTTATCATCCAATAGAGATGTACATCACACATATTACTCCTTCATTTCCTAATGAATGATAAAACAATAGATTTGTGTCCCCACAAAATATCCACTTCCATTTTCTAGAGTCAAAATACTCAGCTTGTAAAGGTGATCGTGTCTTGTTAGCCCATGATGGTCTAAATATTTTGTAATGAAACGGATCACTGTTCTCAGAATATATAGCAATAGCCTTTGAATGATACCTTGTTTTTGGATTTGGAATCTTCACCCAATCTTTTGTTGTTGGTCTACAAATATAAAATCGAGGGTACCTATGACAAATGTTGGTGTAGAGTATAAAACCATTCATCGACAAACATAAAATATGAATCTCCTCTGGCATGAAGCTCAAATTTGGTGATGGTAATTTTGCATTTGTTGGCATAAATTGTTGGATAAGATCTGGATTTTTATTTTGTATAAAAAATCCACAAGTACCACCCAATTTCATACATCGTTCTTGTATGTAAGCTATTGTGTAAGTAGCCCGATTCCAATAATAATTCACTTTTCAACAAATGCAAAGTGCCTCTAAATCAGTTTGGAGTAAGATCTTCAGTAATATCTCTGGTACCATTTGAAGGCCATCAGTTTGAAAATCCCAAAATGTTAAATACATCATTGCTAATGCCATATGTTTTAAAAAATGAATAATAAATATTAGTATTTGGGATATATATATATATATATATATATATATATATATATGTGAAAATATATTAAGTATATTATTGTTAATTTCATATATAATAGAAGAGGTAAATTAAAAAAAAATGAATATTTAGAAAAGAAAAACGAAAAAAACATGTTAAAATTTAAAATTTTACCTTAGCGTAGATTGTCGCCATGGATGAAAGAGATAAGATGAAAAGAGATATAAGAGTGTTTGATTTTGAATGAATCTATTTTGTTTGTGTTTAGGTGTTTATATAGATAAATTTTAAAAATCATATACATTTATTTTTTGTATTAATTATTTTTTTTAAACAGTCATAAAGTTGTAATAAAGAGTATAATTTTCATTTAAGTAGGATTAGAGGGTTTTTTTTTTTTTAAATTTGGTAATGAATTTGAATTTCAATCTTTATCTTAAATTTTACTTTTCAAAATTTTTAACAATATAGTGAAAAGAGTTATAAGATTTGTTGCTTTTGCATGTTTTTTTTTATTTTTAATACTTTTGTATGTAATTTTTTGAATTATATACATTATGTTAGTTCGAAATTTGGATCAAAACCCAATTTCAAACAACATTTTGAATTTGTATTTGAGGTGGGAAGAAGAAGAATTAGAAGATCAAAGAGAAAAACTCAAAAAGCAAAGAACACCAGGCGATTAACGTGGAAAACCCCAAAATGGGAAAAAACCACGGTCCTCACTGATGGAGGTGAAATCCACTAGCTCTCCTTCAAAGATACAAAGCAAAACTCCATTGATGAGCTCTAGAAAGAGAAGATGGAGGTAGAGGAGAAGGAGAAGATGATTCAAGTAGGCAAGAGGGCTCGCCGGATCAGAGATGAATTGCCCTTCAACTGGGGGGCAGGGGTATTTATAGGGTCTGGAGACTGGGGTCAAGCTTGGGGAACAAGTCACTGAATTCGAGCACGTGGGAGCCCATTTCGGCCGCGCCCATTTCGGCAAATCCATTTCGGCATGCTTCTAGATGCTTCTAGACTCGGTGGCATCATAGCGAATCTAAGCTGTCACCGTAACCGTCTAACCGCCTCGTAACTGTCTAACTGTTATGCTAACTGTATAACTAACTAGGCTTCTAGAAGACTCTGGAAGAGGTTCTTACATGGGAGGTCGCGGGAAGAGGGGCTGCAGTGGAAGTAACTTGTCTCCACGAAAGGTACCAAGGTGCTCTGGGAGGAAGTCTCCATGAGAGGTGCCGAGGTGCTCTGAGAGGAGCTCGGCATTCGAAGCGTTTTTCAAGGTGGAGGAGCTCGGCCACACATAGGAATCAAGATCAAGCAGGGTGCCCTTGAGGCATCGCGTGGCGGCGCCGCGTGCTTGGTCATCACAGGTGCCACGTGTCCCAATTTATACCCACCCTATCATCAGTCTCCCCTCAAGTATGCTTGCGATGAGCTCGGAAGATGAACAAATACTTTAAGTGAATCATTCGTGAGATTAGCTAAAGCATCACCAAGGGTTACTCGAGAACCTATTCCTTTTTGTAGATACTTTCCGAGGCGATGCAGGCGGAGTGGTGATAAGTGTTATCTTCGATGCACAGTAGCCGCATTTAATGCTTGCCACCTGCACAATTTTCAACAATTTCCTCTTTTCCAGTAGGGATATGGCGTGCAGTAATGGGTAATGATGGGCGCGTCTTTCACTGTCCACGTGGCGCCTATCCACGGTGGTTCCATAAGCGATGAGCCACATCGCTAGATGGAAGGGGCGGTGTCGAGGCGAGGTTTATCACGGTTTTGAACGGTTTTATCTGAGCCATCGAATAACCCGTGCGCCCATCGAGTTTCCTCAAATATCGCGCTGGACTCCTTATCGTTTCTGTTCATCTTCTTCTTCTTCAAACCCTGACGGCGGAGAGAGCAAGCTTTTTCATCTGCAAATTCTTTGTTTTCTGAGAAAAACTTCAAGGTATGGCATCTTCTTCCTCCATTTATTCCTTCTACTAGCAACGTAGGTGCAAAACGTAGCAAACGACAATTTCCTTGCTCCGATTCATACCCCAGCATTCTCCAACAGGAGGAAGTTGATGCTGTAGTAGAGTATTATAGGATTAGGTATAGGAATTTCCAGCCTGAGATTAGGTTGCCTGGGCCTTCTGATCGAGCAAGCTCCGGTGGGGAGGGTGAGCTTGTCATATATGTAGATGCATTGCTGGGAGGACTTCGACTCCCATTTCCCCCTCTTTTCCTCGAAATTTTCCAGTCTTTCAACGTCTGTCCATCTCAATTGACTCCAAATTCGTGGAGATGCCTCTGCGGGTTTGTGATTGTGTGTCTTGACCGTGGGGTTACTCCTACCCTGTCCTTGTTCGAGGCGTTATTTTGCCTCAATAGGGAATCCAACACGGATTGGTATTTCTTTGGTGCTAGACCTGATAGGCGTTTCCTCGGTCACAGTCTTGGAGCTTACATTAAGAGATGGAAGGAGAGGTACTTCTTTGTTTCTATAGAAGGGGGCTTCGGAGTTCGGACTGTGTAGGGAGCACCTCGGGCTCAGGTATTAAGTAGGGAGAAGCTCTCCAAAAGAGAAAATCGCCGCCTCAAGAAGTTATGGAAATGCTCTCAGATTCCTCCTGAGCTCTTCTTGAGTAACAAAATCTTACGGAGAAGTGGCTTGTTTTTAGTGAAGGGTAGGAACTGCTATATCCTTGTTGCTCTTTTCCGAGTTACTTTCTTTTGTTGCTAACTGAACTTCTTTTTTTCTGCATGTTAGGTGAAGGTATGGACCCTTCTAAGTGTGCCAAGTCCTTGTTGGACAAAGCTCGAGCTCGCGCTGAGAAGCTCAATTGGTAGCGGTTAGAAGCGAGGAAAGAGCTCCGGAAGAAGGCGGCAATTGAAGAGCGCGACACGGAGAGCGTTAATGAAGCTGCTGCTGTCGAAGAATCTTCCACACCACAGGGGAATGATGAGTCATCCGCTCCTCAAGAGGTGGAGGTTGAGCCGCTTTGTCTGGCTGAGGCGGTTGCTAGAAAGAGAGCTTCGATATCGATGAAGCGGTTGAGGATAAACCGACTTGGAAAGTAAGCGGCGAGAAAGAAGAAAGTAGTCTCTAAAGGGAAGAAGAGACAGTCTGAATCAGCTCAGCCGCCCAATACTGAGAGGGCTTTGGCGGTTTCTCCCTTATCTGCCCGTGTTCCTATTGAAAAATACATACGCTAGTGGCCTTGTCAATCACGAAGCTTTCGGCGTTCCAGGGGAGATGAAGGGGAGGTCCTCGAGGCGAGGAGGGACTTGGCTGAACCTTTCTCCTCAATTCTCGAGAAAGAAGAGATCTTTGGGCGCATGCCTGATCTTCCTGATACTCTCAGGGATTTGGATGATGACGATGTTCAAGTCATTGGTGTGTCCGAGCGTCCAAGCGTTAACCCCTACATCAACTTCTAACCAGTTCGGGTTCGTGTCACCCGAGCAGCTCATCCTCCTTCAAGTTTTTGAGCTGGCGGTGGGGAATTTTCGTTGGGGCGATCTACTCGTCTGGCTGGTCCCAGCTCTTTTGAAGGCTCTAAGGGATCATTGCATGTGGATCCCAAGGAGGGGATCCTGGTTAGTGATCCCAAAGTGGCTGCTTCTACAATCAAGTCAGTTTTGCCTGGAGAAATCAAATCCAGACTTGACCGCTTCATGCGGCATGATCTAGCTGAGCTCCTCCGTCTCTTAGGGCTTTTTGTAAGCGTCTCTTTCTCTTGAGTTTGTTTGTAGCTTATACCGATTCTCATCTTACTGTGTGCTTGTAGAATCTATTTCTTAGCCATCGAGCTGCTAGCATCTTGGAGGAGGAGGAGGAAAACCGGATGTCCTTACTCACTGAGTATGTCCGGGAGAGTAGAGACTTGGATGCAGAAGTCGCTCGATTGAATGGGAAATTGAAGAAGAGTTCCGAGGAGAAGGATTCAGCCCTGGTCGAGAAGAGTAAACTAGATGATGTGCTGAAACAGTCTAACAAGAAGGCCCAGAGACATTTGGAGAAGGAACTTAAGGCGAAGGAGAAGATCTCATCTTTGGAGAAGGAAATCTCTGTTCTGACGGCAAGCAATTCTGAACTGCTCAAGGATAGGGAGGCTGCCGAAATCAATTGTTCCTTTGCCGAGAAGAAATTCTCAAAAGCTAAGGAAGAAACTGAAGTCCTCTCTTCGGAAATGTCTTCTGTGCGCACAATTCTTTGAGATCACGGAGAAAAGAAAATGGCGAGCTCCTGCGATGCGATTAAAGAAAAGCGGATCTTCACTAACGGCTGTTACTTTGGAAAGAGATGCTTTGAGAAGAGTTCATGAGAGCATCTCGAGCGAACTAGAAGCATGTCAGAAATCGCTATCTGAAAGCGAGAACAAAGTGAAAGAACTGGAGGCGGCTTGCTCTGAGGCTTCTCAAGTGAATGAATCCGCTCTTGAAGAGGCTCGTGATGAAGGGAGGGAGGAAAGCTTCCCTGTCTTAAAGGAATTTGTTTTGAAGTTCCCCAAGGATGACTTCACCAACTTAACTTATATTGGGGTCTTGGAAATTCTTGCTGGTGGTGCGGATGGTGTTGAGGGTGGGCGAGGCCACAGGAGAGTGGGGCGAGATGAAGATGTTCCCGATATTCTTTGAAGCTTCGGCGTGAGTGGAGATGTCACCACGGCTCCTTGAAGACAACTTGAGAAGTTAAAACCGATGTTTTACAGTCTACCTTGTACTTTTCTTTTCTTGATAATATGTAGCTTTGATACGTTTCCCACATGTTAAATGTAGTTATTTGATAAATGAAATTTATCTTTACACAATGTATAGAATGATTTTGAGTTCCTTGTCACGCTTCTATTCCGCGCTTCTAAACTTTCCGTCCTCCTTATGTGCCAACAATTAAGTTCTTTGCTGCATGTTCTCACTCAAGATGATTCGAGCCTAGACCCGCTATCATCTTTTTTTGGAGAATTGTGTAGGAGTTCCTCGATTTTGAATTCCGAGGTCCTTAAAGAGGAGTTCGGATTTAGCGAGCTGGTTGCTGAGGGCTCTTCGATGGAGTGGCGCTTTCATGGAATTGTCCTCATAGGCTAGTTGCTATCATATCACAGCTCGAGCCTAGACCCGCTGCTGTGTGTAGCAGTTAAGCACTTTTGTTAGGATTTTCCAGGTTGCTCGCTATTTTTGTCACAGCTCGAGCCTTGACCCGTTGCTGTGTTTTTTAGCAAGTCCCCTTCTCGAAAGTATTAGTTGGAGCTCCTTTGGGTTATGCTATGACTCGAGCCTTGGCCCGCTATCTAGCTTTAAGTAGAATTAAGTGAGTTTTGAAACATTTGTCTCTACTTCATGGGTGTTTGTTGACAAAGGCTTGGGCATATTGTAGAACAGAGAGCTTTATTGATAGTACTTCCTAAGATGTTCGGAATTGTAAGGGTGTTTGAGCTTTTTTCTGTCCATCTTGGAGAGCCAATAAGTGCCAGGCTTTACAATCGCAGTTACAACATAAGGGCCTTCCCAATTAGGGGTAAGCATCCCTGGTCTACTTTTGTTGCTTTCAAAAATGTTCTTCGTCAAGATCAAATCTCTTACTTGAAATGTCACCTCTTTCGCCTTGGCATCATAGTGACGTTTGACCCTCTAGCGGTATGCAGCAGCTCGGAGAGCGGCTTCATCCCTTTTCTCTTCCAATAGATCAAGCTAAGCTCGAAGTACTTCATCATTACTTGTTGGATCAAAGGCCTGGATCCGTGGAGTTGGGACTTCAATTTCAGTTGGGAGAATAGCTTCTACTCCAAGCGCCGAGAACAAGCGGAGTTTCTCTGGTAGGAGTTGACAAGTAGTTGAATGCATGCCCATAGTGCTCACAGTACCTCATCTACCCAATTGGATTGATTTGAACACTCTAGTCTTGAGGCTATGAAGCAAGGTCCTATTCGTCACTTCCACTGCTTTCGTTTGCTTGGGGTGAGTGACCAAAGTAAGCTTGTGTTCAATTAGAGCTCCTCCACAGAAATTTTTGAATGTTGCGTTGGCAAACTGTCTTCCGTTGTCTGTAATGAAAGCTACTGGGACCCCGAATCGACAGATTACCGATTTTCATAGGAATTTTCGGCACACCTTCTCAGTGATGGAGGAGAGGGGTTCAGCTTCTACCCACTTGGTGATGTAATCAATAGCCACAATCAAGAATTTCATCTGGCGGGCAGCTTTGGAAATGGACCAAGGAGATCTACCCCCCAAAGTGCAAATGACCTGGTACTTATAATAGGGGTGAGTTGTGAAGTTGGGCGTCGCTGGATATTGGAGTAACGTTGACACGCATCACATTTTACGGACAAGCAGCTTTAGCATCTTTCAGCAAAGTGGGCCAATAGTAGCCTTGCGTGAGAATTTTGTGGCATAGGGCTTTCCCAGCTAAGTGGTCTCCAGCAATACCTTCATGAATCTCTTAAAGGACATAATTTGCTTCACTTGGCCTTGAGACATCTTAATAATGGAAGAGTAAAGACCTCTTGTAAAAGGCGCCCATCGAATGGTGAAGCGGTTAGCTCGACTTTTAATCTAGCGTGCCAGCTTGGGGTCAGATGATAGAGATCCATCTCGGAAGTAATTCAAGATTGGATCAATCCAACACGGCTCCTCAATTACCTCAAACAACTCCTCCTCAGGTCGACAGTTAATAGTCTTAGCTGGCAAGTATTGGACATTGAGGAGCCGTGTTACCTCACCCTTGGAAGAAGCGAGCTTTGAGAGGAGGTCAGCTTCTTGATTCTCTGCCCTTGGGATCTTTGTAATGGAAAGCTTCTAAAAACTAGCAGCCAACTTTTGCACCAAAGCTTTATATTTCACCATATTTTCTTCTTTTGCCTCAAATTCTTCACTCATGTGACCAACAACTAGTTGGGAATCCGTATTAGCTAACAGATTTTGAACTCCAAGGCCTGGCGATTTGCAAACCTTGCAATCATGGCTTCATACTCAGCTTCATTGTTTGTTGCTTTGAACCCAAACTTCAAGATTGCCGAGGTGCTCCAACCAGAAGGTGCTTATAGCACTATGCCAGCTCCGGAACTCTCGGCATTTGTTGAACCATCAGAATGCAAAATCCATTGTGTCAGAGAGGGAGAGCATTACCCAAGTAATTCTATGGAAGGATATTCGCCAGGATCCGTGATCGTAAGCTCAGCAATGATGATGTCGGCGGGGACACGGCTTTGATGGCCCGACTCATATGTGATGTCATACTCTCAAGCTTCGATAACCCGCCGTCAATGCGTCCAAAGCATGCGGGCGGTGCGAGGATTTGCTTTAAGGGCTGATCTGTTAGCACTCTAATCTTGTGCGATTGGAAGTAAGGACAAAGTTTCCGAGCTGCCGTGACCAAGGCGTATGCCAGCTTCTCAAGAGGATAATACCTAGACTCGGTATCGGTGAGAACCTTACTTGTATAGTAGATAGGTTTCTGAATTCGTCCTCCTCCTTTGTAAGAACTGAGCTTACTACCAAGTCTGAAACCGCTAGGTAAATGTCGAGTTCCTCTCCTGGCTTAGGCTTCGAAAGAAGAGTAGGTGATTGCAAGTATTCTTTCAATTGAAAGAAGAGTAGGTGATTACAAAGTCTCAATTGAAAACTTGCAGCCATTGAGAGTAGGTGATTGCAAGTATTCTTTCAGGTGATTACAAGTATTCTTTCGAAAGAAGAGTAGGTGATTGTAAGTATTCTTTCAGGTGATTGCAAGTATTCTTTCAATTGTAATCACCTGCTCTGAAGAATGAAAGATTCTTCTCCCCCGATCTCGAAATAAATCTCCCAATGGCTGTAAGTTTTCAATTAAGACTTTGTATCTCTTTAATGGTTGTTAGAGACCTTGTCTCCAGAATATCTCGGATCTGTTCCGGGTTGGCCTCAATCCCTCTCTCCGTGAGCATAAAACCAAAGAACTTGCCTGACACCAAATGCACATTTGGTTGGGTTGAGACTCATTCCATGAGCTCTAAGTGTCTCAAATATTTCTCGGAGAATTGGCGTGGCTCGGCCTTTCGTGCTCTCACAAGGATGTCATCAACATAGGCTTCAACATTCCTCCATATCTGCTTCCTGAAAACTTTATTTACCAGCCTTTGGAAGGTAGCACCTGCATTCTTCAAACCAAATGGCATCACCTTGTAACAATATGTTCCACGGGAGGTAATGAAGGTTGTTTTTTCTTCATCTTTTTTAGCCATTTTGACTTGGTTATAACCAGAGTATGCATTACCCTGAAGTGGAATCTACCAGATTATCTATCATAGGCAGGAGGTAGCAATCCTTGGGGCAAGCTTAATTGAGGTCTGTAAAGTCCACACACATACGTCATTTTCCATTGGCTTTCTTTACAAGGACAACATTGGAGAGCCATTCGGGGTATTGGACCTCCCGAATGAACCCCGCCTTGAGCAACTTGTCGACCTCCTCTTCGGTAGCTTCAAGCTTTGTCGGCCGGCATAATTCCTTCTCTTACGTATTCTTGGCTTGGCAATTTGGATCGACATTCAAATGATGTTTCCACACCTCCCGTGGTACTCGGCATCTCTTGATTTGTCCATGCAAGAGACATTGAGGTGGGTCTTGATCAATTCAAGGGAGTTGCTTCTGGCGATCATCACTAGAGCCACGCTTGCCCAAGTTGCATAGTTAAACTCAGCGCGGCCTCGTCAAGTGGTAAGATGGTGAGCTCCTCGATTGGGGTAGGTCTGCGAGCTTCCCTCTTCTCATCTTCCTGCTGGAAGTCTTCTATAGTGAGAGACTCGGCGGTTTTTCTTTATTCTCCAAGTTACCTCTTCAAGGTGGCGACGTAACACTGCCTTGAGGAGGACTGATCACCCTTCACTTCCCCACAGCCATGATCTGTCTGGAACTTCAGTTTTAGGTGATAGGTTGAAGGAACAGCTCCCAGCTTGTTGAGAGAAGGTCTTCCCATAATGGCGTTGTAGCTCGAGGGATGACGTATTACCAAAAAGTTGATTGTAGCTGAAACAGTTCTTCGGGGAGTACCAAGAGTTACAGAGAGAGTGATAATAACTTCCGGGTAGACTGGATCTCCAGTGAATCTAGCCAAGGGAGACTTGCATGGCTTAAGGTTCTCCCCTCCAATCTTCATCCTCTTGAAGACATCCCAGGAAGAGTATATGCAGAGCTCCCGGTATCAACCAACACCACCATTGCATCCACGAAGATCCCAATGTCAAGGACCACTCTGAGGGTGTCGTCTTGTGGGCGCATATCCCCTTTAGATCTTCCTTTGAGAACTCTATTGGGAGAGAAGTTAGACTCTCTTACGTGGGGCAAGTTCTTGCATGGTTCCCACCCTACGGGCATAACTTCTCAGAGAGGGAAGAAGTTTCTCTCCTCCACACCTGTTCCTCCACTGATGTGGCTGAGATCTATCTTCTTCACAGGAGCCTCCTTCTGGGTGGGGCGTTCCTCCTTCTTGATAGGTTCTTGTTTGAGGAATTGGCCAAGTTTATCTTCCATGACGAGATACTCTATTGCGTCTTTAAGATGGACGTAATTTTCCATAGTATGACCTCGCACCTTGTGATAAATGCAGAACTTGCCGCTCTTCTTCATTGAGGAGGTCTCTTTAATAGGCTCGAGTTGTTTGAGGATCTTCTTGTCATGAATCTGCATCATTATATGCTCCCCGGAAGCATTCAAGGGGGTGTAGCTATCATACCTGGCATGAATCACGAGATTACATTTGGGTCTCGGCGCCTCGGTCATGAGGCGAGGAGGTGATGCTTGAACTTGCTCTGCTTCCCTCCGTGGTGCCCGTTCACCTCTTTTATTCTCCTCTCTGCGGAACTCCTCCATCCGCTGGAAGGCTTGTTCCTTCCTCCCTGCCTTGAACTCATCTGAGGCTATATACTTCTGAGCTCTGCTCATCACTTCAGACAGGTCCCTCAGAACATCTAGAGTCAATGAGTCAAGAAATGGGCATTCCCTCAGCCCATCCAGTACAGCTCCAAGCACGATGATAGAATCGAGATCAGACATTCCATGTGTCTCTTCATTGAACCTGTCGAGGTAACTCGTGAGAGATTCTCCCTCTCTCTGTTTGCATCTCAGCAACATAATAGGATTTCTCTTATGCCGTCTGCAATTAGCAAAACGACGAAGGAAAAAGTTTGTGAGCTGGTCGAAGTAGGCTATCTTTGCCTTGGTGAACTTGAAACCAGTTATATATGGTTCCAGACAACGTCTTCGAGAAACCGCCGCAGAGGACCACCTCGGAAGTGCCATTCACCGTCATCTTGGAGCAATACCGCTCCACATGCTTATATGGATCCGAGGTACCATCATAGTACCTGATATTTGGAGGAATGTACTTGTCCGGGAAAGGGGCTTCCCAGATGGCCTTGATGAAAGGAGAGCGGAAACGTGGCACATTTTAGAGACCGCTCTCTCTCGAGAGGCGTGCCCGGCGATGCTTTCTCGGGCTCCACTGGTGATGTGCTTGGAGAATGGTGTCTCGACCCGGCTACCTCCAGAAGATATGTCGGGGGAGAATGACTCCTAGGCGGCGACATGGGCGTGTGGCGCCTCGAGGAGGAGAGTACCTCGAGGAGAATGATGTAGGTGCTTCATAATGGAGGCGGTGTCCCGAGGGCCTTTGTGAGTGAAAGCAGGGGAGAATTGTGTACACGGTGGGATTCTGGGGAGGTGATCTCGAGTAAGATCGATGTCTTCTCTCCTGTACTTCAACTGAATGATGACGGTAGTCAGCTTTCCTCTGACGGGGAGGATCAGAGCTCTCTGATGATGATGCCAGGCTCCCCCGTCGCTTAGGAGAACGCCTAGGAGAACGTTCTTGGCAGTGGTGGCCAGAGATGGGCGTTCAGGCTCGCGGGAGGGGAGGTCTTTGGTGGTAGCACGCGGTGGCACATGAGACATGGCATTCAATCGCCATGATTGTGGTGGTGAGCGCTGCCAATTGCCTCTCCATGGCATGAAATCGCTCTTCTAGAAGGACTACTAGATTCGACTTACCTGGCGGGACTTCAGTGGTGGAGGTGGGTACTCCATTGAGGGCTGGGGTATTTACCTCTCCCGCCATGGATGTTGCTGGAGCTAGAATCCTCCGGATTACGGAGTGCGATTACGCCTCGATCTCTCACGGATTTGCGAGGCATGGCTTCTTGCTTTCCCTTTCTATGAGAAGCGCCAAAATGTTAGATTCAAAATTTGGATCAAAACACACTTTCAAACAACATTTTGAATTTGTATGTGAGGTGAGAAGAAGAGGAATGAGGAAGATCAAAGAGAAAAACTCAAAAAGCAAAAGAACACCCGAGGCGATTAGCATTGGAAAACCCCAAAATGGGAAAAAACAGCGGTCCTCATTTGATGGAGGTGAAATCCACTAGCTCTCCTTCAAAGATACAAAGCAAAACTCCATTGATGAGCTCTAGAAAGAAGATGGAGGTAGAGGAGAAGGAGAAGATGATTCCGGTCGCTAGAGTACGAGGGCTCGCCCGGATCGGAGATGATGCCCTTCAACTAGAGGCGGGTATTTATAGAATTGCAGGCTAGGGTCAAGCTTGGGAGATCAAGTCCATTTGAATTGAGAGCGCGTGGGAGCCATTTCGGCTGCAGCGCCCGACTCAGCAAATCCATCTCAACATGCTTCTAGATGCTTCTAGACTCGGTGGCATCATAGCGATCTAAGCTGTCTACGTAACACGCCCTAGCAGCCTAAATAGCTGTCTAACTTGGATTACGCTGTCTTTGTCTAACTAACTGGGCTTCTAGAAGACTCTAGAAAAGGTTCTTACATGGGAGATCGCGGGAAGAGGGGCTGCAGTGGAAGTAACTTGTCTCCACGAAAGGTACCAAGGTGCTCTGGGAGGAAGTCTCCACGAGAGGTGCCGAGGTGCTCTAAGAGGAGCTCGGCATTCGAAGCGTTTTCCGAGGTGGAGGAGCTCGGCCACACATAGGAATCAAGATCAAGCAAGGTGCTTCGGAGGCTGTCACGTGGCGCGCACGTGCTTGGTCATCTGGGTGCCACGTGTCCCAATTTATACCCACCCTATCACATTAATTTCTAAAATATATTATGTCACAATAGATCCTATCCTTTGTTTTTACATGAATATAGCATGTCAAAACATTTGTTTTTTTTCCTAAAGAGATGTTATATAATAATTTTTTTAAATTATATATATCAATTTCTTGCCAAATTTTTGCTTTTTTTATAACCCAATCAAGTCATGACATGAATATGAGAATAGAAAAAAGACACCAAACCATGAGGCAAAGTTTCTTCAATTATGGATAACAGTTTCGCTACATAAGACATTAAAGCAGAAATCAAAGAACCAATAGATGGAGAACCAATTTATGCAAGAGCAAATCAAACTACCACAGATTATTGGTAGGATATTAGCACAAAGAAACATTCATTAACAATCTTAAATGTCAAACATGTAGCATAGTCGGTAATTTGTCTTTGACAATGTAGTAACTTCCGTCTGCAAGATGCGGACCTTATGCTCTAGTTAGAGATATCTAGAGTTAATTACTTAAATAGTCCCTCAACTTTCATGAAATTTCACTTTCGTCCCTCAACTTCATTTTGTAACAAAATCGTCCCCCAACTTTGAAAAAAATAACAAAATCGTCCCTCCGGCCCGGTTCTTAGGTTATACATTGCTTGGCGTGGCGGTCACTGCGACTCACCATACCACCAGGATCGGCGGCGTGGCGACAAATATTGAACTTTTCGTCCGCAAGTGTCTTTGTTTTTCACGGAAGGTCCCTCAGCTTTACTAAATTTCACGTATGGTCCCCATTTGCCCACTCACGAAACCTCTTTCTTTGAGTCGGTCGTCCTCCCTCCCCTCCCAGCGTCAAAACCACCGCGCCAGCACCTTGACCTCACGGACTCATCGCCTCGCCCGTGCTTTCGTCTTCTCGTGTAATGGCTTCACATCCGTCGTTGGTTCACTGCAGCCTCACCTCTCCGTTAAACTGGCGTATTTACCTCTCTAGCTGCTTCTCCTTTGGTGTAGGGTTTTCCGATGAAGATGAAGAAGATGGAGCAATGCTCGTCAGCAACGGGGAAAACGCCAAAAGGTATGTTATTTTGGGCCCTCAGATCCTTTTTGGTGCTACAATTTCGGGTTATTCCCAAAGTTGAGGGACCTGAGGTACAATCAACCAACCAATTTCGTTTGTTGTTGATGTTTAGGGAGTTATTACGTAGGTTTAATTGGATAATTTTCTGTTTACGACTAAAGATTTGGATTTTGCTCAACGTTTAGGGTTAATTATGTAATACTTCCCTAATTTTCAATTTCTACTATCACGAGGTATGAGGAGGACCCCAATAATCCATTTATCTTTGAAATTGCACTACAATGGAGATATGGGGGATTAGGGTTATTTCTTTGGAGAAGTAGAGGTTATGGAGGTTGAGTATGAAACTATGTCATTGTTAGTTCTAGATATGAAATTGCAACAACTTGGAGTTGAGGGACTTATTCAGTATAAGTGGAAGGTTGCTTTTGAAGAATTTTATGGTGGACTAATTAAGCCATTAGACAGTGATGCAAGAGTGTTAGATATGTGTGGTTATGGATCCTACCATGGTGAGATAGATGTATATGCTCAGCACTTGACACTTCATGTTCTTGAAAGAGAATTCTCATTCGCAAAATCAAAACTGCCAAAGTTGTGAAATCCGAAGATTTTAGGTTATTAATTTTTCTAATTATTTTCCTAAAATCTTTGTATAATGAAAGAAAGTTCCTGAGGATTTGATCTAGTTTAGTTTTTGTGGGAATAAACGCTTCCACTAATTTATTTAATTAATTAGAAAATTAGAGAAGTTTCTCGTATTTAGAATCTATCTTTTTTAGTTGGAAAGAGGGATTAAATGTATTAAAATCTTAATTAGGTTTAGTTGGAATCAGCAAGGACTTAGTTGTAATTTCTTGAAATTTTGCCTCTCTCAAAGGGTAGGGACTTGCATGGGAACCATTTAAGAGATGGAGGACTGAAACGAAAATAAAATTCTTTTGGCACTCTTTACTAAAACTAAGAGAGCATGCGCGTGAATAACCATACGATTATATTTCTTATATATATTAAAAATTGATTTAATAGATAAAATGATTATTTATTTATTTAAACGATTATGATAAGATGGTAATATATATATATATATATATATATATATATATATATATATATATATATAAAGGTATAAATGAATAAATATTTTATATTTACTTGGTTAAAGATATTAGTCAATGGCCAAAAATAAAATTCATATATACATTAATATATCTATTAAATATTATTTGATAGATGACATTATGCAATCATCAAAATGATTGAGATAAGATTTACTATATTTATAAAAATATATGTAAATATATGGATAGGATTCAGTTAAGGAAGTAATTTTGAACTTTTGAATAAAAACGTGGTTGGATCAAAGGTGAAAATAATAATAATAATAATAATAATAATAATAATAATAATAATAATAATAATAATAATAATAATAAATATATTTAATTAGTGGTTACTAATATAAATCGGATAAAATTTATAATAAGGGTTAAAGAATTAAATAATAAACGAAAGTGATTTGAATGATACGATAGATATAGGGTTAAAGCCGTTTTTGGTCCACCGAGAAAGCAAGGACCTTGTTCATTTTCATCTCAAAATTTAAAATTTATTCAATTGATCCAAATTAGCGTATATTACAGCTATCACTCTACGTCGACAAAATAACGACCTAAACATGTAATAAAAAATTATATGCATTTCATTGGTATTCCATGGCCATGTCGTAGTAAATGATAGGGAAAAAATGCCAAAATCACCGGAATATATAGGGAGAGAGAAATATCAAAATATCACTGATACATAGGGACTATATTGAACAAATTTTGAATTTTGGGATGGAAATGAACATTGGTCCCATTTTCAGGGACCAAAAATGGCTTTAACCTATATATATATATATATATATATATATATATATATATATATATATATAAGATGTAGTTTTGAATTTAGCCATCCATGCTGAAACATATCTTTTGAACGAGCATGCTGCATAGTTAGGAATAGTGTATATATATATTAAGAGATAAACCGATATATATTAATTAAGCGGTAAAAAATTTATTTATTTATTTTTTTAACATGAGTATAAAACCAAGATTTGTTTAAACATGAAAACAAAACCTTATCCAATACTTCTATAAAAACATCCATCTTTTCCCAAACGCTAGTAGATATCTTCCCACGGGAAGAGGCAGAAGTGAAAAAATTCTAAAGTGAGCTTGGGTTAGGATCCCTCGATTACTTGATTTGGTAGGTTTTGTGCGAGGAGAGAGTCAGGTGGAATTCAGGTCATCCGATATTGAGGGTAGTACTCTTGCCTAGTACTACGATTATGTGGGTTTTCTTGTTGTGTTGATTCGTATTTCATTGTAAATACTCTTTTGAAGTACCACTTCGATGTGGGCTTTCTTGACTTTGTTGATTCATGTTTCTTATAAGTGACTCTTACCTAGCTCCACTTTGGAGATGGGTTTCTTTGGCCTTCTTATTATTTGGTTTGGCATGTCGCTTTGTTGGTATTGTGATTGTGCTTGTTGTTATGATTTGGATATCTATTGTTGACTCCGTATATATTGTTGATGTTTCCACATACCATTGTTGTTTGATTGTTTGGGCAAGTTTGTTGTTGGATGCTCATTGAGCATGCAGATGAGCCAAGGACATTCTTGTAGAGACTCGTGGTGCTTGTGTTTTAGGTTGTGTCGGTATGCGTCGATTGGAGTGGCGGGCTCGCTAAAGCATAGCCATCTATTGGAAGCGGCAAATTGACCATGAGAACGCCGCATTTCACTCTTTGACAGGTATGTAGGTGTGATTAGTGAGTTTAGGTGCCCGTATGATTGGTTTTGTTGTGTTGGTGTTTCCTTGATATGTTCTGGACTATCTATTGTTATTTGGATTGGTTTCATTATATCTCTGCGAGAATTACTTACTAAGCTTTCCTTTCAGCTTCACTCTACTTGATTTTCTATCTTCGGGTTTGAGGGATAGTGGTTCGAGTTGAGGGATGTGCGTAGGGTTGGGATAGCTTCTTGCTGAGGTTGGGGACCTCGAGGGTTGTTTTATGAGTGAGATTGTGTGAATCTTGTAGTACCGATAGGGCACGATATTGTATAAACCATTGTAAGGTATTTTGAACCCACGACTTTGATTTCCAGCTGTAAAAACTCTAATTATTAATGTTAATGGATTTATTTTGTTACATACTTTTTGATTTATATAGGCCTTGTATCCGAGTGGGGCTCACCTCTACTTGGAATACAGTCGATCTGATACTGCGATGCGAGGTCAGGGGATCCGGGTGAGAGCGTGACAAAGTCTTACTGTTGTGATAGAAGAAATTGAAGAAGAAAATGAAATTTGGAGTGCATTGAGATGGCTAAGAGAAAGATTATCAATGAGGAGAGGTGAAGTATACATTGAAAAGCTTACGGTGAAGCGAGACAATGTTGGATGAGTAGGGAAAATATGGTTGAGCAACAATTGTGCGAGGGAAGCGAGGGGCGATTTGGCTAATTTGGATGATCGAGTGTATTGTTTTACGGCGAGACGAAAGCGGAGAGGGAAAGATTTACGGCGAGGGAGAATGGTGGCAATTAGGATAGTGTATTGCACGCTAGTAGTAAATTTAGCTAACTATTGACTTGTGACTATTGTAGCGTGATATTACTAATGAGGGAAGGGAGAAATATGTGCGAGCAGGAGGAATATCTTGTTGAGAGAAGACAAATTATGTACTGAGCAAAGGGGGAGCCGAAGAGGGCGAAGGCGAGGAGGCGGGGAGAAAATGTGGATGAAGCCCGAGGGGTGAGAAGGGGAAAACTGTGGGTGCGACCTGAAATCCCATTGGATAAGTCTCGTGCCGGATGTTGAGATGCACGATTTTCCATGACTCACGATAATGAATTAGTTGATGGGGATGAAGATCTTGAGGAGAGAATATTGAACAAAGGTGAGGGTAAATGTTGTTAGAGAAAGAGGACTGCTGATCTTTGCTAGAGGAAACTCTCAACCCGTTCAACCCTTCTTATGTTCGAGATAATGCCTTGATAAGGTGACTACGGTGGTAATGATTCGATTGATTTAGCTCAACCCGGATGGAGTTCACGTAGTGGGAAGTGACTCTGGAAGTGATCTTTCTTTGAAGAAGACCCTAGAAGGATGAAGGATTTGAGTTTGGATAGTGATAGAAGGGACATGAATGATCCTTTATTGAAGGTTGGGATGTTATTTAGAAAGCGAGAGAGGGACTTTGAAGGAACTCACGGAGGTTAGGAATGCATAATAATATAAAACTCTGTGGAGATTTGAAATCAAGGTTTATGAAGGAGATAATGGATAGTAGAAAGAGTAATTATGCGATGCTACTCCGAGATGTGGATTAGGGATATAATACCCTCCACAATTTATGAAGGGAGAAAAACAAGTATCACACATGTATGATTAAGGACGTGTAATGGTTGGTTCATATTTCTTGGCGAGGTGCATAAGAACCTTTATCGCTTGATTTATAAGAGGTTGTGCCGCTATGCCGCTATTTGGAAAGAAAGTTAAGAAGGCATCGAGATATGGACAAGGTATTGAGGGGCTGATACATTTTGTGAAAGGAGGGATTTAGGTTATACAATTACAAAGTTATGAAAGCATGGAGAGCCAAGATTTGACATTAAAAGCCCAGCTGTTGATGCAGGCCAAAAGCTGAGTCCACCTACAGCGCTTTGGCCTCTTGTGGCCTCGTGATATAGTGCCGGTCTCAGCCGACAAGCGGTTGGAAATTTATATTTAGTGTGGGTACGGCTGCCTTTAACTTCCCGAGCGGGAACCGCGGAGAATGCTTTGAGAAATCCACGCCGAGAATTACCTAGCACTTTCCTTTGGAATAGAATGTCTACAGCCAAGAGGGAGAAAAGAGTATTGGAAATTGGAATTGGGCCTTTACACAGGGTCCAGGAGATTGACTCCCAGGAAAACGGTGCTTAAGTCCCAGAAAAACTTGTGAGGGAAGGCTGAGTTTTAGATAGGAGAGTTTAGCTCTTTGTGTAATGATTTTTCCATCCCTCTTCCCTTTATTATACGTTCTTCTTTTTACTAGCACAACTTAAAGAAGCGGTTTAGGAAAGGCGGTAGAGTAAAATGGTGAATGAGAAAATATTTTACTATAAAGCCGATAAGAAAATATCTTCTACAAAAGCGGTAAGAAAATATGCAACCTCTCTTTGTGGCCAAGGTGCCTAAGCCCGTGGAGGTAAGTAGAAAAGTTATCTACCTCTCTTGTGGCAAAAAGGAGTACCTACGTGTGTCAATAAGTAGAAAATATACTGCCACTTTATTGTAGAGGCAAAGTGAGATAAGATCTACTTAATGTAGAAGCGAAATTAGTGCAATCTTACACCTAGATAGCTATCGCGCCTTCTTGCGTAATTCCGGCCGGACTTTTTTTGTAGGGATTGAACCACTCCACTTATTTCTTGCGGACCGAAATTTATACTAAATAAAATTTGGGGGGTGGCCTGCTGCTTGTGGCCAAGAGGAATGTAATACATTAGCCATGTGTATGGAGGGTGGCCATTTAAGAAGCCGGCGACGATGTTTACCAACATATTTCCGTAACACTAGTCCACCCCGAGGTGTACTTGTTGAAAAATGCGAGGAGTGGCCGAGAAGTGGAGTGCACAGTCAGGCACTTTTAAGCTTGGTTGAGAACAAAGTATCTTCACTTACTAAACTGGCGATGTCACGTATGATTGTAGGTTTCCTTTCCTAGACATGTGTGTTTTAATAGGTAACCCTAGGCAGCTTGTTGTATTTATCTTTTGTTTCGTTTTGAATCGAAGTAGAGTTTTTTCTCCGAGAATTTTTACATCCTATGGAGTGTGCACCAAGTTTTGCTATTTAAGGAGCTAGCATGGATAGTGCATTTTTATCCCGATTCTAGCACCATCCTTTAATGTCTTGGTACAAAAGTAGGCTTTCGGTAGTACGTTGTGTCCTTTTTTAGAGTTTTTACTTTTACCGGTGTTCTCAAATGCATTTTACTTTGAATTCAAGATTCGTTTCGCACGAAGCATTTTACTCGGAGTTGAGGATTGGGGTTATCCAATTGAAGTAAAGTCCCACAGAGCATTTGTGAAATATGGCTACATCACTTCTGGTTGTTGATAAGGGGTTTTAGGTGAGATAAAGCGTATTGAGGAAGGGTCGTAGGGAAACCTTCCATGTTGACCATGATGTAGAGGCGGGGATCTTTTAATTGTCACTTTAAGCTGGTTATTACTTACAGCGAGGGATGTGGCTTTGAAGTTGAAATGTTTGGGAGCGACTCACCTGCTTGGCTAAGAGAAGTGGGCCCCGTCAATGTACGCCAGAGGCGTGCTTTGGCGGGATTTCCTAAGCGATACTTGAGGGACAACGGCTGATTTTGGTGGATGTCACGTCGCGTCTCCTCTGAGATCTCTTATACGTGTGCCCAGGTCCCTCGGTTATGGATGCAGTGGTTGTTAAGCTAGGGAATTCGATGGAGAATATGTTTACTAGGGTTTTTGCCATGTTGCTTTCTTTGTGTACTTTTTAATACTCTTGTCGGTTTATAACGTGAATAAAGTTTATTAATTTGCTACCATAAAAGGATTTTGATTTCTTCAAAGCAATGATCACTTTGATGATCCTATGTTGTTGGGATATTAATGTGCGTTTTGTCTCTTATGATGCAGGGCTCTATACAACG